>PVHY01010283.1:9702-52678 GCA_004024945.1 Uropsilus gracilis | reverse complement strand
GTTTTTTCTAATTTCTTCTTCTTCTGACTGACTCTTTGCATATATGAATGCTGTTGATTTTTGCGTGTTGATTTTGTATCCAGCTACCTTACCAAATCGGTTTATTATTTCAATCAGTTTTTCTGTTGATTTTTCTGGGTTCTCTACATAGAGAATCATATCATCCGCGTATAATGATAACTTTATTTCTTCGTTCCCTGGTTACACTGTTTTTTAACACGATTTATTTTTTATCAGCCTGTATATTCCAGGACTCTTTTCAGTTTATTGAGTCCTCTTGTGGTTGTAAAAAAAAGGAGTTATAGACCAGTTCAATCTAGAGCTTTGGGTGTATATGTACTTACAACCCCTGTGAGATGTTCATAGGTCCTTCATGATCAAAAAGGTGCAGCTGATTGGAGTCACAATTAGAAACAAAAATGGACCACACTTGGGTGAACAAACTGACTTTGGCCAAGTCCAGTTCCTTGCTTTCTCCACCAAAAAAGTCTAAATTTCTTTGTTTTCAAACTTGAGCTCTGAAATCTATATATACCCTGATTCCTGACAACTCAGGGAGCCTCTTATGCCCAGAGAGGTCTCCCTAGACTCTCTTTGCTCTTTCACTAATCAATAAATGCTGCCTCTTTGCCTGCCATCATCAGAGTCCGTGGAGTATTCTTTTCAGTTTTCATCAGAGCATCTCAAAAGTCCTCTACAGAACTGGGAGCAGGGCTCCCTGGTCTATTTATCCATTCCCAACAGGTGGGGAAGTAGACAGTGACTGACTTGCTCTGCACTTAATTTACTTACATTTTTGGAGGGTGAAATTAAAGCCAAGGGACCTCTGGAACTCTTCTTTTGTCTGGTCACACACACACACACACACACATCATATTTAACTCTTGCTAATTTTGGCTCCACTTCCTAACTTGTGAAGATAATTTAAAATCCTGATTTTGTTATCTAATATATTAGTTGCTGTCTCTGTTCATTCCTTTGCTTCAACCAACTTATTATAGTTATTTTGTTTTATCATTGAAGTAAGTGATAAAAAGTTGAACTCTATAGCTTTTTGATTTTGTAGCTGGAAAGAATTTCTTTTCCTTAAGTATAGTCAATAAATTGTAGAGAAAATCTACCAAATTCTTTATTGTCAGTCTTATCATATATAAGTAGTAACAGATAATACTTATTTCCAATGGTTTATATGACAATTAAATTGATTTTACATTATTGTATTTAAAGTGTCTGATACATGATAGGAGCTAAATAACTATAACAGAAGATTAGAGTTATGCTTTTTAGTTGTTATTGATCCATTACTTACATGTCTACTGAATATTGACTCTGTTTTCTAAGTGTTGGACCAAAGCCCAAGGAGCATTAAGAAACCTTTTCAAATTTACAATTATTTATGTGAAACAAAAAAAAATTTAAAAAATTCTACACATTATAAAGTTGTATCATTAAGCAATATAAAACAAAAATTAACTTCATCAATATTTTTCTACATCACTCACAAATGTGCTATCAAATGTTTTGTAATATTCAAGAACTTGATATCTAATTCCATTTCTGACAGTGAAATTCAAATTTCATATGACAAAGATTAAGATCTTTTAAAGTTCAATTTGAACTTATATTTCAAGTCTTAATTTATCCCCTATGACTTCCAACAACTTGTTTTCTAACCAAACATTGCTCACTCTATCACCTACATAACAAGGTGCCCTATGCAAATATTTCTTTCTCATGTCTGTATCTCTATCTTTCCTTAGCCAAGAATGCATTTAAATATATCCACTTTTATGAAGTCTGTCTGATTTTTATAGACAGAGTGAGAACCTGGCTTTTTTTTGATAGGGTGGCTTTTCTTCTGTTGAGGGGATTTTTAACATGTTATATAGCCTTCTCTCTAACTAAGGAAAATATTAATTTTAATTCTAGTATTTTCTAATGATGAGTATTCCAACATGTAGAATATTAATTAGACTTTATATTTTATATCACTATGTTTTGCTTTAAATTTCTTTCTTCCATACATATTTCCTCTTGTAGTTTTGAGATAGATGACAAAGACTAAGATACTTGGTCAAAAGTGCATTAATATTTGTATCTATTTTGTCATATTGTCAATTTGGTTTATTTTTAAATATATTGAGGTATCTCAGACTTGAAAGAAGGCATCTACTTGTGAATAAAAGTGTATTAGTGAAATACAATAATTTCCATATGTCTTTTTCAGCCTTAAGTTTGTTTTTCAATATAGAAAGCATTTTTTAAAGAAGATAACTATTGGTGTGATATTATCCCAGCTGTTCCATTTTGAGTCTGACTTCTCTTAACTAGAAAAGGTTCTATGTAATTAATGAGACACAAAGAACAAACTCTTCCTTTTAAACAAATGCCTTAGAATTTACATTTTCAGATGACTGCCACATGCCAAAATTTGTATCTTGAATAAATGTTTAAAGATCCAAAGATGCTTCCATCTTGGATTTTGACTTATTTGGATGAATATTTTCAAACATAGTATAAAAATTTATTAGTTTACATTTATCCCTCTTATTTCCTATTATGTAATTTATCACACTGAAAACTTGCATTGCTGACCAAGTTATAGTCTAATTGCTCAAAGATTATACACTTTTAAACTGTGAATGGTAAAAAATACATCTGAATCTGAAGGACTTTCAGAAAAGGATTGTTAATAATCTTTAAGCATCACTGAAACAAGTATAATCTCTTAGGACTGCCTAAAAAGTGACACAGCTCATCTTTCTTATTTATTGTGTATCTACCAAGAAAATCTACTTTGTTGTCTTGGTGCTCAATATTTATATGGCATTTCAAAATTTTTTGAAAGACATTCACTTACATGTGTTTCATTTGATCCTCACATCAGAATTTTAATGTAGACAGGTACTTATTAAACATTCTTATTTTACTGACAATTTCATGACTCAAATATTTTTGTGCCCAGCCTGAGACCAAAAGGGTGGAAGGCAGTGAAACTGAGATTAGTATTCAGGACTCTTGGTTGGTAGTCCAATTTTACTTCTCATATCATCTCCAAGGTGTTAAGATGTCTTATCATCTGAAAAAACCTCCATAATTTTGAATTAATTAATCTGACATAGCAGGAGACTTTTGCAAATTTCTATATTTTATAATGAGTTCTCATGCCTATAGAGAAATATAATAGGTTTAATTTTCTAGTATTTTTATGTAGATTTCACTATGCAGTATATTTTCTATGATAATGAACTCTCATGTTTTATTGTACATACCAACAAGTCAGTAAATTTACTGTACTCTGGGGTTTTCAGCACCTTGAATAGTCTTCTGACTAATTAATTATTGAACAAACTTGGAAGTCCAAAGAAAGACATATTTGCAACTCATAACAACTTTTTTACCTAAGATTAAATATAAAAGATTAAGTAACCCTTAAAATACTTGTTACTTCATGGACTTATATTTACAAAATGAGTTAGGGAAATTGATTTATTAAATGCTGTTCTATTTTTATGCATGTAATATATTGAATATCTTCATATAAGGTCCCTAAGAAACCCTAGTTAGGATGCTCAAGAAAGTCTGAAATCTCAAAGGCAGTTTTAGAAAATTCCATGAGATAATAGATGATTTTTCAGAATTCTTGGATTTTTATAGGATTCCCAGGAACCTGAAAGGCAGATCGGAAGTTTAAGTTGACTTTGAAGCCCTCTGCCACTGTGTTCTTTTGACTTTAAAAAACTAGATTCAGTTCAACTTAGCAAATGTTTACTTCACACTTGCATGCCAGACCCTGGGTAGGACTGGCAATTTAGAGGTGAATAATCCACAACCCTTGCCTTTAAGTATTTTATCATTTAATGAGACAGGGAGGGAGATAAACACATAAACCACGTGCAATATGTGTAAGACACATGGGTGGAAAATAGAGAATGGCAAACTGTACAGAAAAAACTTTCACACTAACTTTTCTAATCTTATTTCTTTTATCTGGTTAGGTTTGGGAATAGGAATCACATTTATCCCATGGATTATTCTGTTGATTTACAAAGAAAGTATCAATATACATACCAGTATCCAGAGGTTTACTTGAAACATCACTATTACCCTAGTGTTTCAGATCCTGCATATAGTCAGAGCAACCCATTTAAAAGAGGCTCTTAAATTCCTGACTTTAGAGTTAGATATCAGGAAACATTGTCTTCTTTTTGTTAACCATTACAGACTCTCTTTGTATAATTTCATCAAATATTTCCTTTAAAGATAGATAGTATTATTTAATGATAGCATATTTAATGACAGGTAGATAACATACAAATAAACATTAATCAGGGGTTAGTTAGGAGTACAGATACATTGTTAATTATTTTGAGTGGAAAGAGTGGTTTAAAACAGGGAAATTGAAGTTTGTGCTATAGAAATATTTAGAAGGGCTATCAGCATATAGTCAGCTTCTTGTACCACAAAAGTGAAAGATTCTCAGGATAATCCCTGGAGACCTAAGGAACCTGAAGTTGGTTTGGATATAACACCTGAGAATAGTGATTTATCCCTCCCTGTTTATCATTCTAAGTATCCTTCAAATGTTTTTGCTTGACAGAACCTCACTGGGAACCATACAGGAAATCGGAATCTAAGACAACTGATTAATGTTCTCCCCTGCTTCGCAGTGGATTGTGTACAGGGCTAAAGCTGTGTGGACAACAGACCTTATCGTGAGCCTATAAAATTACCCCTAATGAAGATCTATAACCTAGATTATTAACTACTAGCACTTTACTAATTTTTTGTTGCTTCCATATTTACACCACAATTTCAAACAGAATCAATCTAGAAAGGCAAGAATTACCATATAAATGAAAAACCTAAAAGTTACCTCTACAGTTATTTTTGTTTTTTCTTCTTTTTGTGGAAAGTATATAAAATAATTGAGGGCAGAAACTAAGATGAACCTAAACTTTAAGTTAGTTCCATCTATTAGCTTTATAATTTTGAGCAAGGCACTTAAGTTTTTAATTCTTGGTTCCACATTCAAAAAAGTAGGAATAATACTCTTTAAATTGCTTGAGCAGATTAAGGTAAGTCATGCATAAAGTGGAGTTAGTGGAGTGCCATATATGAAGCACTCAATAAACAGAAGTTATTGCTGTTGTTATCATCACCACCATTATCATATTTGGTGACTAAATGATACATTTTTCGATACTTAACCTCACATGTAGTCTGAAAATATGCTAAATATGAAATAAAATGACAATACCTAGAGGAAATTGATGTATAAATTGAAGCTTACTTATACTGTCCTCTGTCAAACTTTAAACTTCAGCTAAACTGAACTATTTCCAGTTTTCCCAAAATATCTTGTTCTCACACATCTATGCACTTGAATATTCATCCCTTGATATTTATGACAGGCTTTCAAACATTTACATTGTGCATATACACACACACACAGACATGCAAACACATACAATTTCTTTAATTGGCTAAATATTCTATTTAGTATCTCCATGCTCCCACTCTTCTGGAAAAATAAGCTTCAATTTATACATCAATTTCCTCTAGGTATTGTCATTTTATTTCATATTTAGCATATTTTCAGACTACATGTGAGGTTAAGTATCAAAAAATGTATCCTTTAGTCACCAAATATGGTAATGGTGGTGATGATAACAACAGCAATAACTTCTGCTGTTTATTGAGTGCTTCATATATGGCACTCCACTAACTCCATTGCCAGGGTTCTCTAGAAAAATGGAGTGAATAGGTGATAAATTTATATTTATTTTAAGGAACAGGATCACACAGTTATGGAAGCTGAAAAGTCCCACAATCAACCACCTGCAAGCTAGAGACCCAGAAGAGCTTGTGTTATAAATGATAGTCTGTGTTTGAAGATCCAAGAACCAAGAAACTTAATGATGTAAGTTCCATTCCAAGTGCAGAAGAACAAAGTCTCAGTGAAGATAGCCAGGTTGATAGTGAATTCTCCTTTACACTGTATTTTGTTTTATTTAAATTCCCAACAGACTGATGAAGCAGACTTGCATGGGGAGGACAAACATTTTACTCAGCCCACTGATGTAAATATTAATCATATGCAGAAACATCTCCACAGACAGATCTAGAAAAGTAGTTAACAAAATATTGGGCACCTCCTAGCCCAGTCCAAGCCACAAAATTAACCTTGGTAGGAAGAGATTGAGAAGAGACAGATTGAAATAATAATACAACTCATCAGATGTAAAACAGGCTGAAGACTTTGCTTTTATTTTAAAGACAAACAGGAACCAAAGAAGAGTTTTAGACATGTTAGTGACAATATCACTGTGACTTAGGAAAGATTAATTTGCTTAGTATGATGACACTGAATTGTGGGAAAAGACAAAGAAATAGGAATAGAGATGATCATAATAATCTAGATAAGTTGATGAGGGCTTGAAATAGAAGATTAGTGATAGGAATGGAGAGAGGGAATAAATGAACTAAACTTTGGAGAAGTTGGGGATGCAGAAAAGAGTATTGTTGCCAAAGAGGGAGGAGGCAAAAATAATACCCGTGTTTTTCACTTGAATTTGTTGTACTTAGTATCACTCAAACATTCAGGCAGAGGGAACAGTATGGTGAAGGAGAAAGCCTCAGGTCAAAACAAACTTAGCCTGATATGTCCATGGATATCAAGGCAATAGTAACTGAAATGGACACTGCACCTCAGAAGACATATCTACACTGGAGGTGGAGAATTGTAAATCCTTAGGTTGCAGGGTGGTTATGAGAGTAGATAAGCACTTTCTTAAAATATATAGAGCAAGGAAATAAATGGGCTAGAGATGCAAAATAAGGAGGATGGGAGAAAAGAAGACATGGGAAGAGGTGTCGTGGCAACATCTGAGCCTAGTTTAAAGGTCTAAGAGCTCAAGGCACAAAAATATAACAATATCTCAGGAATTGTTCTTCCTACTATCTCAGGAAGGAACAAAAACCACAGTTTGGGGATTCTTAATGATTAGTCTCATACAATTCTCAAAATCTTGTCACTTCCTCATTTTTGTCATTTGATTTTCCCAATCATTTCACCATTGTTATCACCAAGAAAGTCCTAAGATGGGCATGTCTTAAAATTATTTTGAAGGCAGGAAATAAAATGTAGAAGACAGCATTCCTCATTGCACAGGAAGATAATGTGAGGAAGGGAAATGGAAATGAAGGGAGGTAAGTTTGCTAAGTTCCTGCTCTGAAACAGAAAGACCATTAATACTAAACCCAGCCTGTTCCTATTATGTTTTCTTGTAATTATTATAATAAAGGAGGCAGGTGAATGGAGACAAAGTATGGAAACTGTGCATATTTGACAGGAGCATTTCTGATGTCATGGGTTTTAGAAAATATATTGCAATGAAGTAAGTACAAAAGGCTGAGTGACTACTATCAATTTTTAATTTACCTATTCTTTGTGGAAGACCAGAAACTTGGGTAAATTCAAAGATGTAAGCCCATGGCAGCTGACTTATTATTAAAACCACCTTACTTCCTATTACATGAATGTCTTCCCATCAAATAGGAAATCATATCATTCCTGATTGTAGAAACTGGCCTTCAGCTTAACTTGATACCTTTGCCCCCAGTAGACTTGTATTGATATCACTCTGAAGATTAAAAGCTATTCCAATATCTATGACCTCCCTTCAAAACAATACTTAAAATATTAGGCTGGCATATTTTCACATAGCATGCCAGTACAAATAAGACATTTTCACTCACAGTGCCAACAGTGTTTTAATAATATTCCAACCTGTCTTTTGCAGTAACTTCACTGAGAGTGTTTCTGAATATTTGAAATTAATTTTCACAAAGTGAATTCTTAGGGTGAGTGAAACTTTTGCTTTATCTCTGCTTGAATTTTGGATAAATGAAACATTCTGGTTTAACAAACATGCGGCTCCTCTATTCTTCTGGTTAGTAAGAAAGTTGTCTCTATTTTGTGATTCCTTCCGCATATGCCAGTTTTGTTGTTCTGTAACAAGAGTCTCTGGTTTAAATTCAATACGTTTGAACATAGCGCTGGACTCTTTCTATGTTCTAGGGCCTCCAAGCATTTGACTACATTTCTGTTCTCCAACCTTAGAAAGGTCAGCCCAATTCATTGCAAAGGGTGCTTGTTTGAGTCTAGAGCTTCAGTAATGATCTGAACTCTTATTTCCATAACCAGGCCTCTAATTTCCAATTCCAGAATTAGAAATATTGCTCTATCTGTGTACCATACTTGAAGCTCTTTAAAAAAAATTTTTTTTTTCCTTTTTTAACTCCAGCGACCCCAGGATCTGCCAATCTTCCTTGTCTTCCTCACCGCCACCTCCCCTCCCGACTGGTTTCATGGCAAAGTTCCCTGATGTCTTCTACTCACAAAAGGTCCCCTAAGTGCTTCCCTGAAACATAGAAGCAACCTGATTTCCATGAGTCTGGATGAATGAGGTAGGGGTTGCACCAAATCAATATCTACCATCTGTTCTTTGGAGTGCAAACCATACCAAAATATGTTTAATATTTCCATATAAGTAATCAGGACAGAAAGCTTGCATGCATTCTAATAGCTAGTATCAAATATTGAGAACCTGATAGAGTATATTATAAGCTGGGATCCAGTTTTATAGAATGAGGGAGGGACATGTTAGACACAGAAATAGCATGCCTTGTGACACTTGAGCGGGTGTGTAGAATAGATGTTATATGAGCTTTGCGAGAAGACAGAGAACATGCTACAATAGCTGAAGGGCATGTCAGAGAGCAAAGTTACAATCACTGAGTGGAAAGCAGTGGGAAGAAAGACTATGAACATCTCTCTATAAAAATTCACTGCTAATTTGAAAGGCATAAAAGTTAGATTTATGGAATTATAATCTTCATCCCCAGAATGTTTAAGCCGAGACAATTAACTGTCAGGAATGCTATAGATATTATGTCTATTTTAGATAGTATTTGGACAAACTTTAGAAAACACATTGTAGGTTTCTAGTTGCAGTATAATGGAAAACACTATTTGGTTTTGAATCAGATAATCTGTCTACGTTCTTCATTCTGTTATTAATATAGAATGTGATGTTGATCAAGTCTGTAGGCTCATGAGGCCTTGTTTCTTTCATTTGTAAAATGGTGACAATAATATCTACCCACTGGGAAGTGAGTGTAAAATTAGAGAATGTGTGAGGCACAGGGCACATGGCACTGAGCAGATATTCTCATTAGTTCAACATCAGGTGTTTATTTTGGAACAGTTTTCACCAAAGCAGAGTTCTAACCCAATCAGTATTGTAAACTAGGGAAAAACACAGTGCAGGAAAAGTGAGATTTCCAGGAGACAATTGGCAGTAAATACTGCTAGACACTACCATGAGGATTTTCTGTTCCTAATCCTACCTGTGGCAGGATAAAATTGTCAAAATCATGACAGGCAGATTCCTTGTACCTTTAGTTGGATGCCAGTTACTGAATTAACCATAAGACAATAGAAATGCATCAGGCATGCAGTTCACAAAGACTTGCAGAGTGCCTGCCAGGAGCCAAACATAGTGTCTCAGCCCTAATAAACAGGCAAAAATGCCTATTGCCCAGAGGCAGCATGTAGAATAACGAATTAAGTTTTTAACCATCTTTCTCAAATATGGGCTGCTTTTCTTGAAATTTTAAACTTAATCTTATTCTTGTTTTCAACATCTTGCTGGAGATCATTACAACAGAGAAGCATCATGCTTAATTACTTTAAAACTGTCTTTCTGTAGGAAGCCCATTAATATGTACTATACCACAGTTGTCTTCAAAGTGAAAATGAAAGTTATATCTGGTTTTCTTCTTGTTATCAGAGCAAATTTTTTACAGGTCTGTACACAATACACAAGTGCTTGGGGGAGAATTTAACATAGTAAATTCACAAGTTTCCAGCAGATTTGTTAGAAAATATTCTAAAAAAAAGATTTTCTATACTTTTTAAATATGGGCAAAACACATCATATAAAATTATTTTTATAACTTTATATATTAAAAACTATACCTGTAGCAGCCTAGTCAGGAATCTATAATCACAAATTAATTTGAGTGGGGATTTTAATATAAAGGATAATACTGTTACTAAATTAACAGACAACTAAATACTTTGTGTTAAGGATAATTCCAAAATATGTAAGTATAGCAGGTATAGGAAATAGTGAGTTCCCTTAGGGCTGGTGTAGAATAGCCAAGGAAGGAAAATATGTATGAGACCACATCCACCCTCAAAACTGAGATCCAGATTGCATAGAAGGGGTGATTACTCTACAGGTTGAGATGAGAAAAGAGGGAAAAATTCCCTGCTGCACCAACAAAACTTCCCAGAAAGATGCCTTTAGGGCATTTCTCTATTGTTGGCAAGCTGGCACTAGGGCAACCTTCAACACTGATCAGGAGTGAAGTCAGTTGCAATGTCAGTGAGATTTTCTGGGAACCACACCATGGGATTGGCAGTGATCTTCCTGGGAAATAGTTCTGGGGCTGGAAGAATTTTCTGAGATTCTGTCTACTGAACTCGTTTGCACTGAACTCTCTGAAAGGCCATTGTGGGTACTGACAAACTCCTGGAAGGTAAATACCACCACGAGGAAAACACCATTGTATCCTTCTGCTGCAGCCAGTGCCCTGCATACTGACCTCGACAGCAAGAGAGGAACATTGCGAGAGCAGAAAAAGAAGCTTTTTCCTCTGTAGCATCCTTCCAGATTTCTCTGTTGACAAAGTTTAACATTTTTCCAGCTGGCAAAACAGAAAAGTTTACAGGGTCTAACTGTGTTATGACAAAGCTGGACAATAAAAAATGGATTTGTTGCAGAGAGGCAAAACATTGATAACTGGCATAAATGCCATAAATAACTTTCATCTGTGGAAATCTGGGTTGGTGGCAATGAATTATGCAAATTAACAGAAGTCTGCAGTCTGAGTACTAGAATAAATTTAGAGCTAACATAAGAATATTGAGAACAGGTAATATAGAATGATTAACCTTGTCAAAATAGTAAGACTGACCTTTGCTCCTGGTTCCTTGGGAGGAAACCTCTAAGCCATTGTGATATCCTGCTTAATAAGTCTTTTTGTTTACCTAAGGGCCCTGGATTGCATTGGTAATTCTATGTTAACAATATGATTTATGTTGGTGGCCTTAAGTCAATCAGTATTGGCTTGACTTCCAGAGAAGATGGAGACTAAGGTCAAGCATGCAGGCAGTTCCTCATGGCTACCTCCTAGTAAATTTCTAGACACCGAGGACTGGATAAATTTCTGTGGCTGACAATGCTGCATGCATATTGTCACACATCACTGATGGGAGAAATAAACACTGTTCACACAATTCTACTGGGAGACAGCTGAAAGTTACTCTGCACCTGGTCTTACCTGGACCATGTCCTAGGTGCCTTTTCCCATTGTCAATGTAATCTGAGTCTTTTTGTTATAATAAATCAGAGCTATCGATATAACAGCTCAAGTTCAGGGTGGTCACTGATTCTCAAATTTCATGCATTTATTTGTTATCTGTTGTTAGCTAACAAATAGTCTCAAAATTTGGCAGTTTAAAAATACCTTCAAAACATCTTTATTATCTTACAAATCTATTGGAGCAGGATTGTGGATGTGACATCATGGAATCCTTAGCATCACAAGGAGCAAAATGGGTATGTGTTAAGGTCATGGTTGTCACTGAAGACTCATTAATTAGTTTCCCAGTTAATTCACATGGTTATTCACAGGATTAATTTTATCAAGTGATATTAGATTGGGGGACCTCAGAACTAACTGACTTTGGCTAGTCCACTTCAATTTTTTATCATGTGACTTTCCCTGCCACATGAAACTGAAAACATGGCATTTTTGCTTTATCAATGCAAGTCATTGAAAAAAGCCAGAGAGTAAAGACCAGAGAGATGAAAATCACAGTATTTTATAACCTAATTGTAGAACTGCTATCTCATCTTTTTGTCATATTCTATTCATTAGAAGCAAGTCACTATTTCAGCTCACAAAAAGCAAGAGGAAAGGAAAATCATTGGGATTCATTCAAAAAGTGCCTATCACAATTACTTCTTATCATCTATCTTATGATTGAATAACCTAATGGCTATAAAAATACTTAATAGAGAAGGTACTTTAGATAATGGGTTTTGTTATTAGTACATAAGATACAGTTTTTTTCCTCTGCTCTCTAATTTGAATTACTGTGCAAGTAAACTATCTCATTCTCCCTCCCACTTTGTAATTGAAGTTCACTTGTTTCTGGACATTTAGTCAAGGTGGTTATCTCTACCAACTCCCTGAATAATGAGCACTAAGGTTTATATGATTATCTCCAGTGTCAGCCATTTCAGATTCTGCATGCCCTCCCGTTACTGTCTTATTATTGGTTTTACCAATCACTCTCCCAGAGTCAATCATTTGCTGAGCCTTAAAGACCTTACCTTGTCTGTTAAGCCAAATTCCTATAGCCAGTCTGTGAAAATAACTACTTAACAGAAAGTGTATTCCCCCATAATTAGAGTATGTGTTTGGGATTTGGTGAGATTTATGCAAGCCATATCCCTAGCCTATGCTTAACCAGTGTTCCAG
This sequence comes from Uropsilus gracilis, assembly GCA_004024945.1. Lineage (NCBI taxonomy): Eukaryota > Metazoa > Chordata > Mammalia > Eulipotyphla > Talpidae > Uropsilus > Uropsilus gracilis. Next base: position 40,057 of record PVHY01010283.1, on the reverse strand, counting down.
AATTAGATCATTTTGCCTGTGGAAGAATGGATTTTCACTTCAATGTTTCAGATAGATGGTGTAGGATAAATCAGTGAAATTATAAATGTGTGTGTGTATATATATTATATATACACTATATATATTCTTGTGAGTATAAATAAATAATGCAAGTATATAGTACAAATATAGTATGAACATATATATACTATCTATTTGTATATATTGTAAACAAATATATTTACCATATATTTGTAAATAAATGTATATATAGTATATGCTATGTGTATATACTATATTTATTTGTATATACATATTTGTATATAGGTGTACTATATATTTTTACATATATACTATATATAAACATTCGTACTATATACATATACCATATACTTATATATATACTATATATACACTATATATATGTATATATATATGAGATTAGAGAGACTAGGAGAAAAGCACATATATATTTTAAGAAAAATAATGGTTTGTTCTCAAATTTTGTGCATCTTAATTGAGAAATTTGTCCATGGACTCTAAAAATGACTATGATGTTGGGAAGATGGTTCAGCAAAGGAAAATATTCAGAATGATTAACAGGCTTTTCTGTAAAAACTAAATTATCTCTGGTGCTGTTGGAACTTTGTCATTCTTAAGGTCAATTCCATTAACCCTGCTCTCTTTATTTCATGCTAGACAATTGTTCTCCACAGCAGGACAGGAATTTATAATGTGCAATAGTTTATGAAGAGTGAGTCACATAATTGGAACTTTACATGCGTGTGGAGCTCCTTATCTCACTTGCAGTTGTGAGAACATAATCCTCTACGATTGTAGAGTTTCCTTTGGTTTGTTGTATGATTGTAATAATTTTAATAATATCTTCCAATCTTAGCTCAAAGTTCATAATGCTGTTTCATGTAAACTGAAAATACATTTCTGATTATTTAAGTTATAAATGACAAGGATTCAAACTTTGGCAAGATTTCAAAGATGTTTATAAGGAGATTTTCTAAATCTACTGTTCACCGCTTGGTTTTTGCTTTTCTGGACTTATATGACAGGGCAACAGTAATTATGCTTTCAATACTGAAGAATACAGATGACTGATTAAAGGAAAACCAAGTCATTCTAGAGCCCTTTCTACCTTCAAGAATTCAAGTCAAATCACTCTACTAAATAAGGCTATCAATAAGATCAGAAGAAAGAAGATTCATTATTTTGTTGACAAGAGCATCATTCCAATTTTCTCCTGCTGTTATGTGGTAAACAATGAAACTGGTTCAGTAACTATAGATTTGGAAATAAAGTTTTGAGATTGCTGCCCAGTTTCTTCTTGATGCTTAGATTAGTAGTTGGCAAGGAAAATGAATTGAGGAACAACTATAGAATGAATTGTGGTGGGATGAGATAATTTTAAAAGTATCAGCCTTAACATGGATGGAGTTAGAAGGAAACATGCTAATAGAAATAAGTCAGAGAGAGAGAGAGAGAGAGAGAGAGATGAGAAATATGGATGGTCTCGCTTATATGAGGGATATAGGGAAAACAAACAAAAGGACAAGAAAAAGTTAAAACTACCAAACTGACAGCAGGACTAAAGCATAAAGCAAGGGAGGGGGAGGTCAGGGGAAGGGATGAACACAAGTGATCAAGATAACAGTTCATAGCTGACATGGTGGGAGAACCTCGGAGTATACAATGATGTAAATATGTGTTACATCATATGTAACATGTGTTACACATATGTAAATATGTGTGTATGTAATCAATAGAAAAATAAAATAAATTTTAAAAGGAAAATAATCAGCCATTTTGGATGTCAAAAAATACTAAAAGTCAAAAATGTCATCTGAAACTGTGACATCAAAAAAAATGCTAAGTGTGTGTTTGTACAACCTTATACTAAAACTTCTAAAAGACCAAAAGGTCAGAATATGTAGTCACACAATGGGCGCTTTCCTTGAAATTCAATGGGTATGTTACAAAAATCTTTAAGCAACCAACAAACTCTAGGAAATTTAAGAGCATTTAACCCTGAGCTTCACAGTAGAAGAAAAGAGAAACTATTATTCCAAAAAGATATGTGGGTATGGCTTTTGTTTAATAGAAGGAAACAGTGAAAATTCATATAGAATTCATAATTCTTGAGAAAATTTTTTTCAGCAGAAGTATTGTCAACTTGGACTAAAAGTAAAATTAAAGGAGACTTGTCAGAATTCCAAGATTCTTCTAGAAGGAAACAGGCTACTCTCAGTAGAATCAAGAGCCCTGAGGGTTAAACTCATTATGGAGGATCATTCCCAAGCTTAGAAATCTAATCAAGGAAGTCTTGATTTCAGAACTGCCATAGACCAGTGACCCCTTTCTAGCTCCCATGTTTTATACTTTTTGAATTGGATTACTCAAAGCTATTATTTTATGTTTACTTTGTCTTAAAAGTGTATACTCACATTTTGGGATTGGGATCATTTATTTTCAGTTATGTGGGTGAGGAGATGAAGAGAACTTGAGTCCCAGACATTGTACCTAATATTAATATGGAGTGACGGGCTGTATCAGCAGCTGAGGCCTCTGGTAGTGACATAGTTGAAAATTGTATTGGGCGCCATACTATCCTGGTGAGTGGGGTCTGAGAGAAAGTGGTTAGAGGCTTCTGCCCCATTTGCACCCAATATTATTACTTCTGGTGGGGGCGGGCTCCTTATCACCTGGACACAGCTTACAGAAAGAGATTCAGAAATTCTGGATTGAAATGGGCTGAAGTTCCTAAGGATCTTTGGATAATCATATTTTGCATGTATGAAGAATATGAATCATAGGTTCTAGAGGCTGGACTTTTTTTTAGGCAAAATTCTAAGATGACCTTCAAGATTCTAATCCCTAACATAAATATTCTATATAGTAGCTTTCCTTGAATATGACCAGAACCTGTGATTCTGATAGCACTTTTATTATTAGGTTATACAGTGAAAATCAAGGAATTTTTCAAGATGAAATTAAAGTTCTCAGTCAGCTGATTTTAAATTACTCTAAAGGGAGATTATCCTGGGTTAGCCTGGTCTAATCAATCAGTCTCTTTAAAAGAAGGTCTTAGAGGTGAAAGAGATTCTGCTATTAATCTTGTAAAAAAGGAACTAGGTTGTGACCTAGCTTAGAGTAGCCTATGCTAATGGCTAATAATAAAATGGAGACATTGGTCTTTTAACTGAAAGGAACTGAATTCTATCAACAACCTTATGAAATGGAAGAGCCTGACTATAATGAAGGAGTCACTATACCTTGATTACAGCCTGTGAGATCCTAGAAGAAAAAACACTGAGACTTGCCTGGATCCTTGCCCATGGAAATTGTGAAATGATAAATACAAGTTTTTTAAGTCATCACATCTGTGTTGGTTTGTTACATGGCAATAGAAAACTAGTTCTGTATTAGAGTCTAGACAGAGGAGCAGAGGCAGTTGAATTCTGTTTATGTAAATGTGGGCGCTGGGTAAGCAAATTTGAAATTTGTAGTTCAGATAAACAGGAAGGGAAGATCTTCAATTATAGACTGTATAAATGTGTATTTTGAAAATGTCTTCTCATCTCTTGATGACATTGACTCTCTTTTTCCTTAATAATTAGTACTTTTGTGACCTATTTTTATCTTTGCCTAGTTCAATGTAATAAAGAAAATTTCCCACATTTCCTTTAAAAATTTGCCTTTCAAATTTTGATATATACATCATCCACAATTTGTTTTTGTATATTATGAGGTAGTAGTAATATTGTTCTCCAAATGGATATCCAATTTTTCTGGTACTATTTTACTAAGAAGAAAGTTGTTTTAGTAATATATCAAAGTGATATATTTGTCATAAATGACTAGCTGGTTGTGTACACTTGTGCCTATTTATAGCATTTCTATAATATTCTTCATGTCTATTAGTTCATGTTCGTGTCACTATCTTTATTACTATAATTTTCTAGTGTATCTGATAACTATATGTCCTACAGCTGCATTACTATTAAGATGGTTTTGGTTATCATTGGTTTACATAGAGTTGTACAATATAGTTTTACATTTTTGATTGTACATATAGCTATACGTACATCAGTTACCACTTCCAATAGTCTAACCATATGTTCTCTGCAATTTTTTCCTACAAGAGTACTTGAAGTCAGGTAAGGAGGGAATGGAAGCCAGCATATAAACTGCAGGTTACTCCCCAAGGGATCCTTTTGCCTGGGCATACACATTGTGAAACCAAATACTTTAAAAGAAACAAAACAGAATGTATTTACAAAACAGGAAAAAATAAAAGGCTGAGTCTCTAGTGGCTACAAGTTCCTCTTACCAGTCTTTACTTTTCATTTTAAAGTCCTTTTCAGAATTTCCAGTCTTGTGAATCCAAAGATGGTGATATAGGGTAGTAATTCAGTTGAAAATTGTATGGGCACTAAAATGCCCTCATGGGTGGAGTCTGACAGAAAAAAAATAAGATGTGGGAATGGGAAAATAAAATAGATGAGCAAAGAGAGATGGGGGAAGAGGCAAGAATGGTAATAGAACAGGCCCACATGACCTGGCCAGGGGAATCCCCCGGCAAGAGTGAGCTGGTGGTGGCAAGAAGCCATGATGAGTGAGTGGCCAGCAGAGAAGTAGCCAGTACCAGATGCCAGAATGGTAGGCCAGGGATGACCAGGAGCTGCTGAGGGAAGGCCTGGTGAATTTGGCCAGACACCACTAAAGGCAGCCTGGAAAACAAAGTGCGTGGAGCCACAGCAAGGTGGAATATTTGGAAAGCTGCCTTTGCATCGGCAACTGCTGGGAAGGCTTGAAGAACCTTGGACAAGTGGAGCAGCTTGGAATGCTGGGGAAATAAGAAGCAAAAAGAAGAAGAGAAAAACTGGACTTTACAGGGTACCTGCCTCAGGTTTGAAAGGGGTACCATCTTGGGCATGTGTCTGGAACTCTGAACTAAATGGTACTTAGGGTAAAATAACTGGCCACTTATGGCACTAGGACTTTATATGTTTTTCTAGTCAATTTTCCCTGTAAATAAAACCGTGTTGTTTAAATTGAATTTGACTGGCAACTGTTGGTGTGGGTGATGTGAATCTGGTAAGAACCTAAGCAGGGGAAGCCACATTTTAAAAAATGCTGCTTTTTTCCCTGTTGGTGGTGGTGGCTCTGCCCATTTTGACCCAATTTCATTGGTGTCAGCCCTTCTCTTCTGCCCCAAACCTAAGGCAGAAATTTTGAACAAAGCAAAACTGTGCTAGGAAATTGGTGGCTCAGGGTATCTTCATTGTAGTCTTCATTGCAATCTTCATTGCAGTCTTCATTGCAATCTTCATTGTAGTCTTTTCAAAATAAAAGATCAAAGATGGAGCCTGCTACTCCCAACCTGAAACAAGCAACCAGCACAAAATCTAGCTTCTCTCTTCAGAGACAAACATTTTTTCCAGTCTCTTTTCCAACAAATGTGTATTTAAAATCAGCTTAACAGGTCTCAAACCTTGATAGCAAATGATCAGCTCACACAAGGCTCCAGTTTCTCTCATGGCTGCTGTACTTCCTCCTTTCTCACCTGAACTGTGGACATCAGCTCTGTGGGGATAAGCTCTCAAAGCCTCACGCTTCCAGTTCACCCCTGGTCCCTTTTATCCTCTCCTGCCAGACTCTGCCTACAGTGCCCATTGCACCATCTTACTCTCAAGGCAGGTCACATTTGCCATGCTAAGGGCAGATTTAAAACCAACTTGATTATCCCCTATCACATTCATGAATGGTATGCAGTAAGTTGGTTGCATTCATATGTATCAAACTGGGGGAAATGAGTGCATCTCAATGGTTATTTTGAGGGGGGATGGGCATAAGCAGTACAGTTAAAATAAAAATCATCATAACACAATCATACAAATCTATGCTAATAAAGTAAAATTCAGGAAAATAATAGAGAATTTTAGGAGAGATAAGTGTGTTCCAAATTTGTTGAAAGATTTTTTTGTAGCTTACCAGGTACAGGTTTACTCAACAGAAGAGCTGGTTTAAAGACACATGGGGCACTAAATGTTACCGTGCACAGCAAGGCAGCTTCGTTAATCTGGAAGATTTCTTTGTTGCAGACTAACGCAAATGTTTCTTTTTCCTATTCTTCCACTTTCTACTCACTCATATATGTAATATTTTGGAGTGAGACTTTTTTACTATAATTTTGTAGGTGGTTTATGTAGCTCACTTAATGCAGTTCAACAGTTAGGTTTTTGCTACATCAGAGATTTGTGTGCTATCACTTCTCTACTGCTGAGTTTTACAAAATAAACTCTAATTGGTATATACAACTCATATAGAGTCAGTGGGTTTAGCAAATTAAACTACAGAACTGTCAGTTCGATATGAATTTTAAGTAAATAACTTCCAATATACTTTCAAATAAAGCACAGATGTTGACATTTTATTATGTAAATGTCCATGGTCTATTTAGGATAAACCTTTTTTTTTTAAAGTTTTTTTTTTTTAAAAAAAAACAAAACACTTCTATTTGAAATTTAAATAATGGGGTACCTTATATTTTATCTTGCAATCCTAACTAATTTAAATAATGGGGTATCTTATATTTTATCTTGCAATCCTAACTAATTTAAATAATGCAGTACCTTATATTTTATCTTGCAATCCTAACTATGTGGCTCTAGTGGTATGTGACTACAACCTTTTAGATGAGATTATAGCAAACACTCTCATTTCAATTTTTGAGTATTTTGTTTGTATTTTTATTGATAGGATCATTATCATTTCACTTTGATTTATAATTTTGATTTTGGTTATAATTTTCAATATTTTATCCATAGATTTTATGAATTTTAGTTTTACATTGTAAATTCTTTTCTGTCTTATTATTGGTTCCTTTACTTTTCTTTGGTTCTTCGGTTTTGTTGTTTATATCTATATTTGTGGATTTAATTCATTTTAAAAATATTTTGTTTGGTACTAAAAGTATTTTGTATCAGAACTGTTTCATCATATATTTATATATTCATTTCAGTTAGGTGTTGATAATTCTTGAATGCATCTTCTTTTAAACATTTTTTTTGTGATTTTACCTTTTCTTTTCCTCAGCTAGATCCTGAGATTAATTTTAACAGATATAAGTATGACATTTAATATTTATTTTTGGAAACCACAATCTAATGAAATAATTTTAATTTATTATTGCTTAAATGCTGCTTATCTTTATATTTTCTGTATAAATAATAAAACTGTCCAGAACTTTTCTATCCTTGGTTAATATTTAGAATAGATGAGTTTCTGGTCACTTTTTATATATTTCCAAAAACAGACTACATAACCTTTGGTGTCTGTTAAACTAATACATAGTTTTTAATAGTACTGTCTCTGGTATTTCTATATTATAGAATATAGAATATATTCTATAGAATATATTCTATATTCTATATTATATCTCTGGTATTCTAATAGTACTGTCTCTGGTCTATTCTATCCCCAAGTAACAGTTAGCTATTGCCTAAAAAGCCAATGAAAAAGAAAAATCAACCAGATTGATTCGTTTTGTATAAAAGTCAATCTTCTTTCTTTCCAGTTTTAGCATTGTATATGACTTCATTGCTTTCAAAGCTTTTTAATCTCATGTCATAATCACTGAAAATAAGCATGGAAGGATATGTGAACCAAGAGTAAGTAAGAGCAGGTAATCTCCCTAAGGTATCCTGGTAATTATCACATTGCTTATTTTGGTGTTTACCACAGCAGCCTGCCTCATGCCATTCCTTTATGTAATTCCAGGTGCCAGTTCTATGAGCAATTTTTAATAATGACAATGAAGAGCTATTTCTCAGAAAAATGACTGGAAGCTAACACAACACATTCTTGGTTCAGTTTCTGATTTTTTTTTTTTTCATTGTTAACTAGACTGCTGTACTTAAAATTAAATCCTCTCCTGGGCTCACAGCTGGTTCTGCAAACACTGCTAATTGGACAGACTGAAGTGTGAAACTAAATATATATATTGTCATTTTATGCAACAGTTTCTGGAAAATGTATTGCAGGTAAATCAGCAGGCGTTAGCAAAGCTTTTGAGAAAGTACACACGAGCATATTAAGCCTCATGATGGATATGTTTTCCTGTCGAAGCAAAGCAAGCATCTGAATATTGTAGCCATTACTGAAGCAACATAGATTTGTCACTCTGAAAACAAATGAGACTTTTCCCTTATGCAATTTTGAATGTTTTGATTGATTTTTGGATAATAGTCTTCCAATTTCTTCATGACTTTTTCCTCCTAATCGTGGTGTTTCTCTCTGTGTCCTAGCATCCCTCTTATCAAACGATTCACAGACATAGTTTAAAAACCTTTCATTAGGTCAGTCACACAGGAGAAACTTGTGAAACATGTGTCCAATGGCCAAAAAAATAGACAAATGTATTTTATTCATTTTTTTTCATTGTGGAATCTTGCTCAGCAGAATATGGGAAGTTAGACAACTAAATAGAAACAAAAATCTCATCAGTGTTCCTTTGGGACTCATTGTGAGATCTACAGAAGTGATAAAATTTCTCCTTTTCAAACCTTATTTTTCACTTTCAACCTAAATACATCACTGATTGATTTTAACTTAAAAAAGACTGAAGCTAATGACAACGCTAGTTTTTTTTCCATATGGCAATCTGAATGCATTCCAATCTTTTCTGTTTGATTTTGCATCATTTGAGAACAAATTTTATGAAAGGAAGCATGAGGGTTTTCCTGACTTCTGCTTCCAATTGGTTTTATTCAGGAACATGCACTGGCAAAAGAGTAAAAGGTAGGAAACAAAAGCAGCTGGGTCTACATTCCTTTTCTACTAAGCCAGTTTTATCATTGACTATGTTCATCTACCAAGCACTCTTTATGATAATTCCCACTCTCATCAGACTCTGAATCACAACTTCTTCCCTTTCACAGTCAGTGGTACTACAGGTTCATGGCATTGCTAATCTCTGAGCACTTTACTTTTCCTCAATGGTTCTCTTACCCCTCTTCCTATATTTGTAAACTATATTTTCATTATACTCCCTCTGATTAAATTTTGAATGTGAAATCTGTGATAGAATTCTGATTAAAAAAATCATCGATAGCATGGTTCACCCAAGAACTCCATGTTCAATATGCGATTTGGGGCTTTGTTGTGTGTATACTGCATGGCCATATGGATAATACCCTTGATACTGGCAATTGATATTATATGTGGTAACATTTTTTTTAGTGGTAAGTATAGGGTAAGTCATTGAAATGACAAAGTGGCACTTACATGCTTGCATTTCCTTTTTGCTATACATGATTGTTTTTAAAGTATCTAAAGAATTTAAAGAGAATCTAAATGGAAAATAGACATTCCCAATTTACCTGTATATTTTTCATTTGCCCTACTTTCCACTTCCCTGTGCTTTAGAAAACTGACTTCTACCACTTATATCACCAGTTATATTTGCTATCTATTATTTAGGTTCAATAGATAGGAGGCATTAGTAGAAGCTCAGGGGGTAAGAGAAGAGAGAGGTTGGTGTCTATCATTTTATTTTTTTCCTATTAAATTATGGCTTAGCAGTGACTACATTAGTCTCCTACCACAATTTGAGTCTCAGTCTTCTCTTTCCCCTTACGGATGCTTTCAGGTTTTCTAATCTATCCCACTCTTTTCACTTTCAGAACAAGGGTGATAGCAGCTTCCCACTGTGGTAAATCCAGGTGGAACATAAGATTTCTTGTCTCTTTCAACTGAGGTTCATTCTTATAAAGTGCCATTTGAATTAAACTATGATATACTATTTCTGTCTGCACCCTGACTGATAAGAGCAAAGTTCCTAGCTTACAAGACAGAAACACTGGTTCTTCTTCACTTTGATTGTAGGTAATCCACATTCTATTATGATGTAGTTCTTGAATTCAAGGTCCTTCCTTTGGGTAGCCTCTCTTTTTTTTCTGTTAACAATGGGGCTCTATTAAACATCCACTTCCAGAATTTGGAATGATTGCCAACAAAAGATGTTTTGTCTTTCTGGGAATGATAGTGACCTACTCTAAATCAGTCTTTAAAGCCAAAAGTGAGGTGGCAACACCATTTTCTAAAATTAGTGAAATATTCTAAAAAAGAAGAGGATATACTTAGAAATAAGAGATAGTCAAGACTCTTAGATCTTGGTTCAGGACACTGAATGATTACTGAGAAGAAAAATCCTGCATCTGGAAGAGATAGGAATTTCTTAATTCTGTCTCAGTTCCATGAAATATTTTTCACATTGCAAGGAAAAGAGTATGTTGTGAAACAGAGAAGGAAGTTTTTCCTTTTGCAGCATAGAGGAATCATAATAGCTTAGGACAAACCTACTTTGAAACATTAACATTGGCTACAGCAAGAAGAATTACTAGTATAGCAGTGGTAGGAAGGAAGGGATACCAGTACCAATTTTGGTATTTGCACTAGCAAATGGAACAATTGACAAGGATATAAGGCAAGCATAAGCTTGCAAAGACCTATTACAAAAGGAAAGTATTTTATAGTTCTAGATCTGTAATACTGTCAGAGAGAACAGAGTAAATATGATTATATCCCCAGTGTGTCTGGGGATGCTGATGTAGGTATTGATCATTATTATTATACTGATGTGTGGCACTTGGTACACTTTTTAAAGTACTTTATTTTGTATGAAGGAACTTAATATGGTAGAATTTTATTAAAGCATCTAAGTTATAGACCTAGTCATTCCTCAATTCAACACCACATGCAAACCCTGTCTCCATTTTAAATGTATTACCAGGAATGTCATTCTTTATTCTTTTTGGTATGATTGTAAATGGAAGTTTTTTAAGTTCTTTTTTTTCTAATCCATTATTTGCATATAGAAATGCAGTTCATTAAAATGGCCTATATTTAAAAAATGTAAACAACACAGGTTGGTGAGTATGTGGAGAAAAAGGAACATTCATTCACTGTTGCTAGAAATGTAATTTGGTACAACCCCTATGGAAAATGGTGGATCATCATGAGGTGATTATGCTAAGTGAAATAAGTCAGTAAAAGAGACATAGATAGTTTTTCTTATTTTTTTGGAATATAAATAATCAAAGAGCCCATACTGGAAAGCAAAGTGGAAATAATTGTTAGACTATGTGAAAAATATACTGCTTACCAGATAGAGTATAGAGGGTGGAGGAGGGATTATGAAAGGGAGAAATGGGAGATGGGCACAGAAATTATGGTGGAGAGTGAGTAAAATATATGGGTATATGGAGATGTGAAAATATACCACTAGAATTATATAACTATGTAAACAATTAAAAAGTTAAAAATAATGAAAACATAAATAGTAATAAAAAGTAACTTGTCTCACTAAATCCTAGGATATGATTAATTCTTAAAAGGCATGCTGATTGAACCCTACTATAACTGTATTTTAGGGGGGAATTCCTTTCCTTTCACTATCAATGTTTTCATGGGAGTAGGTGTTTGCATTTTAATTTTTTGACTATTATCATTTCTGTGAATCTTCCATCCCATGTAGAATGAGATCAATTTCTGAAAGACTGAGCCAAAGTATGAAAGGAAATAGTGCAAAAAGAACAGCAAATCAGACCGAGCAATTAACAACTTTTGGACAGTTGGATTCATATAAAACTTAGTTCTGTTTGTTTTGCACTCCAGTTAATCTGTGTTGTGTTTCTGTCCTTCAGAACTAAGGAAATGCCACTAATAAAATGAAGTACATTGGAAATTTGAATTGCTAGTCTAATTATGAACTAATTAAATTGACTTTAGACTGACTTTGAACTTATATTGTTTTTATTTTTTAGCCATATTCTGTTTTGTGATATATAACAAGAACACAAATAAAAATACATTTTTCCTTGTAATCATATCAAAACACACGTGGGTAGGATGCTTAAAAATCTCTCTTGAGATTTAGCATAGAATTCCATTATTTTAGGACTAGAGTTCATTATGGGTTTTCCCTTTTAAAAGCCTTTCTTAGGGTCTCACAATCTCTCCTTGAAAATTCCAAATCTTTGTCTGAGATCTCACTCCCCACCTTCAGACATTAAAACTGGTAATTGATGTTTGCCTTCCTGTTTTTTTTTTAATACAGCCTCCCAAATTTCTAATTACTATTGTCTTTTCCTTTTCAACTTGTCACAAAACATTCACATACTGTCCTAAATTTGGGCTATGAGATCAATTTTTTCACTCAACTACTATTAATTATAATTTACTCTATATCTCCTGTGCATGGGTATCCAAATACATGTATTAGAGTTCTCTGTCCTATTCCTGCCTATTACTCTGCAATTGACTTTTTCCAATCTTTTATGTCAATAATTATGATTTAAATGCATTTTCCCTCCATAAAATTGTCCCTAATATTTTGTTTGTGCTTCATCAAATAAAAACATGACTTCTGTACCCATGGAAGAGAATAATGGCATGACTCTGAAGTTTAAATTTAACAAAACATGTTGAGGTTATTTTCTCTTTTATAAACTCATAGTCTAAATATATTTTGTATGTATATGTGTATAAAAATACTGATCTTCAGAAAGATATCAATGAAAGGTGCAACTGATGTTCAAAAGGCAAATATTCACTTTACAAATTAATTTAGTGGGTTGCTATCAGAAGTTCTAGCCAAAACTAAAGTAGTAATTATGCTATCTCAGTATTATTTGTCACCCCATCCTAAAAAAAACAGTTTTTGAAAGAATAAAAATTTGTGTACTCTAACCTCCTTATTAACATTTCGTTTTTCAGATATTTGGATTGTGATAGATTTAGCAGAAGAATCTAGAAAAAGGATTTTTCTATGGAGAGCTGGACAGTAAATTCTATTCCCTTTAATCTGAGATTGAGGGATTGGTTGGCCCTAATTTTATGAGAAGTGCATTACAGATGTTATTCAAAGGGCTTAATAGTTCTCTTCCACAGTTAACTCTCATGACCCAATGAGTAGAAATAGAGAGAATTGTGTTTACTCCCTTCAAATCAAACATGACAGAACTGGAGAGTTACACAACAACCATTTAAAAATCTTATTTTTTATTTTTTTAATTTTTATTACTGGTAATAAACTCTGAAAGGGGAAGGTTAGCCAAATAGAGAATAGGGTGCATTTAGAACAATAGAAAAAGCTACAAACAAAATAAGGATATGAATGAGGCTTGCTAGTGAAAGGTACCTTAAATAAATCATGGGAAATGCAGTCACTTGTTGCTGATGGGGCATATGGGGATCTGGGGGACAACAAAGAGGGAAAGAATCACATTGAAATATGAGCTCTGTCCAGAGAGAATATAACTAACTTGAGAAATGAAAGTCAGAACTTCATGATCACTCTAGTAGGTTGGTTTAAGTTATTTGACTAGTCCATGGTACCCAAACATCTGGTCAAATACACTCCTGATGCCAGTGCAAAGGCATTTATTTTTCAGATGCGATTATCACTTAAATTAGCAGATGCTGAATAAAGTAGATTACCTTCCAAGGTATGGGTTGGTCTTATCCAGTTAGTTAAACATCTAAAGGAAAAAACCTTGAGATTCTCAAGGAAGAGGGCAGTCTGCTACCCCTAGACTGGCCCCAACTCTAGGGCAGCATAAACTCTTTGCTGGGTTTCTAGCCTATTAGACTGCTCTACAGTTTTCTGACTTGCAACAAGAGTGTGCCTATTACAGCTTTCTCTTTCTCTCTAAATCAGCTATGCTTAATATATGAAAATGGGTCACTGAAAAAATATATTACATTTCTATATATGTATACATGCATATATACATACACATATATATAATATAATATGAAATATATAATATTATATAGTATATAAGATATAATATAATATAATATATACATATATATTACTCTAGTGAGGACTTTTCCATATATATGGAAATATATATTTTTTTTTCTGATTATGAAAATTAAGTACCCTGTACACTTATTGTATGAGTCTTTTACATAAATGTAGAGAGTGCTCAATTTTCACAATTAGAAAATGCATCTATGCAACTAGTACCTAATGAAACAGAACATTAAGGTCACTGAAAAAAGAAATTTTAAGACGAAACAAAATAAGTCTACTTCCTTATAATAACTTGTAACTCATGATTGTTTAATAGACTGTTGTAGTTCATTTTCTTTTGATTTTTCATTATACAGAAAGCACCAAAATGTGTGAGCATTCTAGCATGAATTTCTAGCATTTAACTTGAAGATTTGATCTTATGCCCCCAGTCTTCTCTGAAAATATATATATCAAACTCAAATTCATAATGTTTAGAAAGAATTTACATATTCCTTGTCATGGTTTTTTACTAAATTCACATTCTTTTCATTAATAACTAACATTTTTCTTTCAGTCAAACAAACAAAAAAAAAAGCACCGATTTAGTAAAATAATTATAGTAAACTCATGCAGCAATTCAGTGAACCATTTATTTGTCTGAATTTTATTGAATTGGCCTAATTGCTAGAATGTCTTGTCATCATGCAGAAACAGCTTCTAAATTTATGGATCAAGTTTTCTTTTTCCTGTCATAGACAGTAACTAATAATAGTTTCTATGTTGCATTCTATGCTTGTAATTTGTTAAGTAAGGTAATTACATAAAAATAACATTTTCAAATGAGAGTACACTTTCTAACCAATCCTAAGTGAGTGGCAAGGGTACATTATTTATTAACAAGTTCCTATAATTAATTGTTTAATCCATGTATGATTTAAAGTCTCTAACAACACATTGACTTTCATGTTTACAAATATTTCATACTGATGTAGGAAATGTTTCTAATAAACTCCTATATATATCTAAGACTAAGTTCTGGGTTATGATTTTTCATTAAACCTAAGTCTAATAAATATGTGGCAAATACAAATCTGCAAATTGCCTATTAGCATAGCTCCAAGTATACCAGGGCATCGACTAAATATTGTTTGGTGATTTCAATATGAAAATAAGAAGGAACCGAGTAATATACAACCCAGCAATTGAGGTTATAATATAGTTTATATAGAATAAATTATCTGCTATAGAAATAATTAGAATTTGTATATTATTATACAAATGCTGATAGAACAATTCATATTTTCCAGCTCATTTTCTTTAATTATTATTACACCATTTTACAGATGAAGAAACAGACTCAATAGTATTATAATTTCAGGATCTCTGTTCACATTATAATAAATGGAGAAGTTTCATTTCAATTAAATATACCCACTCTTATTTTCATAGTAGCACAACAAAATGACAATATTTAAACTGCATAACCTGCAGGATGTATGGAAAAGGAAAGCTATTTCTAACTTAAAACATTGAACTAGCCTTTTCCCAGCTGAAATAATTATGCTTTTACTAATTGTGAGTTGAAAGTAAAATGTCAATAGTAAACAAATTCCAGGAAAAATTACATAGAGAAAATGTAGAGAATGTCTCCATATAAAATCAGTCGTGGATTCTTTTTTGGGTAAAATTTGTACTCAATAGAAACAGTCTGTAATTTTAATAGACTAATCTTAAAAGATAATTTATACAATTAGAATCCTAATTTGATTTCTATTTAATCTAGTCTCTTAAAAAACCTTTTTTTCACTAATTCTGATTGATGTATGGTCTTTCAGGAGCATATAGATTGTTAAGCTTAAAAATACACAGTTCAGTCAACTATCAAGTAGACAATTCTTTCAAGTAAGTTATAGGAAAACTAAGAACTTCAGTGCCTTATGAAATTACTTACACTGAAATTTTATTTTAATAAAGCATAGCTCTTAAGCATGTTTGATACTTTGCTCAATTATGTACTGTATTACCAAAGAGGAAAACAGCACAATCAAGAACAATTTACCAGAGTTACATAAAATGAATATACAAATATTCTATGTATATAAAAATAGGATTTAGGAAATACAAAATGATTATGTTTATAAATTTATATGAAATAGGCATTATATAATAGAAAAAGAAAATAGCAATAAAACAAATATTATTTAATAAAATGTATAGTTAACTTATTTAACTTTCATAGTAAACACAGTTACTAAATTACAAAAAAAAACAAATTCGAGTAATTGTAGAGTTACACATTTTTGATAGGGACAAAAAATACATTTTTTTTCTCAAATTAGTATAATAGGCTTATTTCAACCCATGTACCAGTGATTCTTAAACTAACCAAAGGAAATAATAAGTGAGAATAACTATAACCATAGTTATATTAAAGGTAAACATATAATGGGGAAGTAAGCATAGATTAATCAAGCTAGTATAAGAGAGTATACAACAAGAAACCATTTCTTGGTCTGTGTATGACATTATATATGATAAAGGAGGCTTGGTAAGAATGAGGAAGAGTCATTCATGCTAGGTCAAGCAAATATTTGAAGGAAAATATATTTGGAGCATAATTTCTCATCAATGCTTTTAGATAAATTAGTAAATTTAAGAGAGAATAAAAAATTTCTTTTAAAAATAGGGACAATTGACATTTCAGCCATTAAAGAAGAGATCAATGGAAAAGACTTCTCTATTTGTCTTCATAACATTTAATATGATTCCATCATCAAAACTCCATATACTTGAAAGTTAATGTTCAGCACATGATTTTGTTTCCTTTTGCTTCTGATTCCTTCTAAGTTAACTAAACCAAGGATAGTCCATCAATAAAACCAGAAAGAATTTCTCCCCAAACACCTCTCTTGTCTGTTTTCTGTGAAGACCTAGCTTCTTGAGGAAAATCAGCGTTTGATATTGTAGTAGTCCTGGATTTCTACACAGAATAACTGAATATTATATTCATCAACTGAGATGAAGATTACACTTATTAAAGATAGATTTGACTCATTATAGGTGTAAGATAAATTAAAGAAAGGCAATAAGATAAAGAAAATATTTCTAATGCATAATCTATAGGAGTCAGGAATATTCTGGAAAAACTGTAGTATTAGTAGAGACCAGATAAATGCTTCTTTTTTTTAATACCCCACCTTTCTTCTGCCACTTAATTAAAAATCAAATTTCCAGGGTTAAAAATGGAATTTTAGATATTCAAAAATTATGAGTTGCTTATACTTCAAAATAAGATGACACAGAAACAATTTGCAAAATTAAAAAAATTCAGTACCTAAACATTTAATTTTATTACTGCTATGCTTGATATATTAGATTAAAAATTTTCTACTAGTTTTTCAGAGTCCTGTGACTTTATAGCAAAAGAATGAAGCCAATAAAGAAAACATTTTTATACGAAGTAAATATTTGTTCAGTTCTTTTAATGTCAATGCAATACCCTAGGTATGTGGGAGTATAATGTTTCGTAAGCTGGAGTGGGCTTTGAAATCACCTGGTGAACAGGTGAAAACACAGATTGCTGAAGCACATCCCTAGAGTTTTTGATTAAGGTGGTAGGGATTTTTTGGAATCCTTATTTGGAACTCTAATAGGAATCTCATGAGAAATATTTATGAGAAATAAATTGAATATACTTAGCATGTACAATTTGGTGTATTTGATATGCACACACACATACACACACATATACATCTCTGTCTCTTTTGATGAAGTCTTTGCTGATCTGAGTTGCAAGACTATTTATTCCTAAGTGGTTGCCAGTTGGTGTGCAACTGCAGCTTATCTAGAGACCACTTTTTGAAACATCGAAAGGGAAGTTGCTCTGGAGACAAAGTGTTATGTTAAAGAAACTAATTCCATTCCCTATTGGCACAATGAGATATTTAGTTAATTTGATAACAAATCTACTTAAGCTTCATTTTTATATTTGTGAAAAGGAAAAAAAATAACATCTATACTAAAGAGCTGTTAATAGATTTGTTTACATAATATATTTAAAACACAGCATAGTGTCTGAAAAATGAAAGTACATGTCATAAACTTTATTAGCTCCTTTCTTTAAAGCAATCAAAACTTACAATGTTTTGTACTGTATGCTATATTTTAGTATTAACTTTCTTTTATGTTATATTTATTAGTGTTTTTTTCAATTACTAGTTCTCAAATTTGTGTTAGGAAACTCTTTTCCAAATGAGGAAATCAAACAACTGTGTTTTAACACCCTTTATCAATATTGGCACATATTTAAAAAGTCAAGTTTTATCACAGTTGTTAAGCCTGAAGCGCATGTACAACACTGAATCACTTACAGACTATTTCCTCCAATTTCACAACCACCCATGAGATTTTTAAATGATTTTTCTCTCCAATATTCTAGCACTCATTTTAAAATTGGTTAGATTTACACATAAGAAAGATTGTAAAAGCAACTAGAAAAGCTTTGCAAATTTATAATAGACTCATCATAAGCATAGAAGAGGGTTTTCTTTAGAGAATTCTAAAATCCTCTTTACTTTAAATTTACATTTTAAAACTTTTTTTCTTAAACTACATTTATTTAATCATTAAACCAGCTTATTTTGAAAACTAAAAATATCACAAAAGTGACCTTTTACTCACTGTTAACAGTTTTTATCATTGATGGTTTTCTCACTCTGGTGTGTATGTGTGTGCATGCGTGTGAGTGTAGATAATAGAGAAGTCAGAGAGAGAGAGTTTACTTTTTTGGTAATAGTTTTATTGGCAAACTTCAGAAAGTTAATTTAAATAGGGAATCATAAAGTATGGAGACGACCTTGTTCAGCAACAAAAGAGGAGGTTCTTTGCTTTGATCCCAAAGGGAGCATTAACAATAGACCAGAGGGATACTATATACCAAAAGTGTTCCTCAGCTCAAGATGAGACTTAAGAACATCTTGCAGCTTAGGATCAGCATAGACTGCACTAGAAGAGACACAGGAAAGACTGATGTTTATGTATATCAAATCATCACATTGTAATGCTTCATATATTCAATTTATTTGAATATGCCTAGTACACCTTAATACTGGAGGATAAAAAGTTAAGTTTTTGACCATGTTAATTTTGATATGCCTTTTAGAGTTCCAAAAGAGTTATCAAGTATGCCATTGTTTATCAATTTGGAATGTGGTTCAACCAGGTACTCAACACAAGAGGAGATAAATTCCAGGAAAACTACCACAGAATGGGAAGAGAAATGGAATGTACTGTGAAATATTAGAGCTCTTGCCAGAGAAGTTAAAGCATCTGATTCACAGAAATAGTAAGAGTCAACTCCTAAATCTCTAAAGATCTGTTGCAGGATTGTCAGAAAGAGTCATTTATCAATGAGATATGGTGGGCTATCACAATATGCCTTAAATATCAGTACATACCTATGATGCATAATAATGAGACTGTCACAACACAGAAAGAGGTAATTTGTACTGAACCTCATATGTACAACTTGATATTTGCTTTACTTATAAGTGTAACAAATATTTGTTGTATATAAACATTTTAATTAAAAACAAACATTCATTTTTACCTGTTTATGAAAATAAACTGTTTTCAGTGTACAGATAATTAAATTGGCAATTGTGAATAATTAAAATAAAAAAAATAGGTCATGATGCATAATACAGTGTAGTCTACAAATTTCCGTGGACTTCACTGTTCAACAGAGCACCAATTGTTTATCATCTAGTGGCTCTCTAGCAACTACTGCACTGAATTCTTCCCTTAATCTTATCTATTGACCAATATCCATTGGTAGTGGTACACTAATCTAGAAATAGAAGACATTACCCACTACAGTGACAGAGAAGATTCCTTGCTTCATTCGCAAGAGAAACTTTCAATAGTGCAACCAGAGGAAAACTGCATTGAGGGTTCCAAAGTTGATGGACAGCCTGAAACCATCTTGGATATCAGAGACCAGCACACACTACACCAGAGGAAAAACAGAAGATATATGCTTCATTGGACAGGAGGTTGTGGGTAGGACATAATAAACTCTGTGGTCTAAGGAGAAGGGGACTCAGTCAGATCTGCCAGCTTGAACAGGGACTCTGGGAGGGGTCAGACCAAAAAAAAAAAAAAAAAGTTCATGCACAAATCCAAGAGAAACCTAATCAGAGTGAACTCAGTTCAAAATCGGGCAGAAGCCTCCAACCAATAAGCCAAAAGAAACACTAAATGGTATTTTTAAAATGTAGTTTCTGCCACCCAGTTTCCCTCAGGTTGGTATCACCCACATGTAGCAGTTACTTCAAATGTTTAACAGGGTTTATTTACAAGGAAAATGAACAGGAAAAGCAAAAAGTCCTGAAAGCCACAAGTCGTCAGCTATCTTACCCCCATCATCATTTTGTCAGAAAGGTCCCAAAGACATATGTCCATTATGGCCCCCTTTTGACCATCCAAACCTGAGGCAGGCATTCTGCAGAGTCCAGTCTTTTTCCAACATCTTCTCTTTGCTTCTTCTGTCTCCAATGTTCTGAGCCGTTTTGCCTTTCCTAGGCTTTTCAAACTTCTTCAACAATTATTATTATGCAAAAATCAGCTTTCCAAATACCTGGCTAACTTCATGTACCAGGTTTCCATGCCACTGTGCTGTGGTACCACACTCTCCATCCAGTCACTATGGCTCCTTGCCACCACTAGCTCACTCTTCCTGGGAGCTTCTACCCAACCTGGTCATTCAGGCTTGTCTTTACCAGCCCACCATTCTCATGTCTCTCCTCTCCCCAAAACTCTCTCTCTCAGTCTCTACTCATATCTTTTTATCTTTTTTTCCCTCTCTTCTCCCCTCTTGAAAAGCAGAGGGTTCAATTTCCCTCTATACACCCTTTTGGTGAATCATTTTCTCTTCCCCACCTGGGATTTCCAATAAAGTAAAAGAAGGAAGTAATCTTATCCTGTTTAGGCCATCTTTTACCTCTGTGTTTTTCAGATATCACTAATGGCAATACCTAAATTTTATGAACAAATATACTACCCATGTTGGGGTCATGGCTTCAAGGGGAGCTTGAATGTTCCACATAGCCCTGGTCCCTGGTAATGAAAAGAACAAGAGGTAATCTAGATTTCAGTTCTCCGTCTACCACTCAGAACTGGTACTGATTTCATGAAATGCACTTTCAATGGACAGACAGCTGAGTCTCATATATGAAAGTCCAGAGAAGAAGGATGTCAGTGGTGCCACAAACACAAGTCAGTCCTCCCATCCCCTCCAACATATTAACACTACTGGCTAGACTCCTGCAGGTCCCCTGACAGCTCTGTTTACTCAGTAAGTGGGGGGGGGGGGAGAAGCAGGTTTCAGGTTTCAGTATATAAAGAAGTCAGCAAAGGCAAAGGGAGAAAAAGCAATATCTAAACAAAAAACAAACAAATTCAAAAGCAAGTCAATAAAACCCTGGAACCACCTATAGTAATGGCTACAGATATTACATAGAGAAATTTAAAGTGACAAATGGCAAACAAAATGCACACATGCACACACGCACACACACACACACACACACACACGGAGACTGTGACATCAGGGAAATATGACATCAGAAGAAAAGAACAACATCCAGAATGCAATCACAAAAACATGGGAGATTACATCTATCAGAGTTCAGAATTGCTAAAATAAATTGAAATAGATGGAAACTCAAAAAGGCAAATCAAGAAGAAACACATAATTCAGGAAAACTAAACAAAGAGATAAAATTCAGAAAAGAAATGTGAGTTCAGAAATTAAAACAGAAGTTTGAAATTAAAGCTTTAAATAAGAATATAACAAAGGTTCATGATGTAAAGAGCACAATAAATGGATCAAGAACCCTAGGGAAAGTTGAGGAAGGAGAACAGACCAACTGGACCTCACTAACCAAACCATTGACCTCAAAGATAGTCATGCCCAAAAATTTCAGGTGGGAAAGAGAGAAAAGACAATAAACTAACTGTTGGAGAGGCTTCAGAGAATATTGGAGGAAATGTAAATTGATGCAGTCAATATGGAAAACAGTATGGAGATTACTCAAAAATTTAACACAGAAATTGCATATGGTCCAGTTATTCTACTGTTGAGTACTTAATCCCTCAAATTTAAAAAAAAAAGTTAATTTAACTAGCTAGAAGCACTCTGATGTTCATTTCAGCATTGTTTACAACAGAGAGAAATGGAAACAATCTAAGACCCACCTAGTGACAATTAGATAAAGATGTGGTATTTATACACAGTGTAATATATTCAACTTTAAAAAATAAATGATGAAATTCTAACATTTGCAACAGCATGTTTGAGGAAATTATGCTTAGTGAAATAAGCCAAAGAAAGACACACCTATGATTTCACTCATAAGAGATATATAACAAAAGCAAACAGATGAAAAAAAAATACAACTTTTAGACTATAAGATCAATTAGTTTTTACCAAAAGGGTCAAGTGGCAGGTAAACTAGGAAAAAAAAAATCGTGAACTTAATGTTGTATATAAAAGCTGATTTTCAAAAAAGAAACTTAAAGCATGCAGAATGCTATGTTTTTTCAATACAAAAATTATTCAGTGGAAAAATATGTTATGGTAGGGTAAATGATTTTTCAGGTTTTTTCATACCCTTCTGCCATTAGTCTCTATGACCAGCACCTATGGTGGTGTGCCCTCCCCATTATTGAATACAGTTGGTCTGGTGGGTGTGCATGTGTGTAAGTGGGCACACCTAGGCCTAGGAGAATGGCTATATATAAATGCAGGGGTGTGTCACCCTGGGGGAAGAGAACTCAAGTGTCTGTTTCCTTGCTGGCTAGTTTCCCCTGTTCAGTATTAAAATTCCTATGAAGACAATGCTGAGACACCAACATTCTTCTTTAGCTTCTAGAAGTAGTGATGAAACTACCTGGATTGGGATAATTGCAAAAGTTATTTCTTTCAAATTAAATTCAGCCAAACATTTTCATTGATTTGGCCACGCTTTGATCTATTCCTAACATTTAAACTGAGTCAGTGATTTTTATTGTTTTTCTTAAGCCACATCCCAGTGCATCCTCTGGAATACCAATTTCAGGTTTTTAGATGGAGTGTAAATCACAAGAGCAAATATTCTATACAAGTATAGAATCCTCAATTTTTATCACTTTATTAATTTTTTTGCATAGCACTCAACTCATTTTATGAAATCTTTAAAGGATATCCTTAGGGCTTTACATAGCATTTAACTTAGACCTCATAGAAACTAAAGTTTTCACATTAATATTTAAGCAGCTTGCATAAGGTCTTATCAAATTATGTCATCAAAATAGTAAGTATATTACATGTTATATTAATATATGATACCATTTTTTAAAAAAGTCATCAATAGGCAGAAGATTTAATATATCATAAATATTGAATAGCTACTGTCACTTATTGTATTAAATTCCTCACTTTTAAAGTTTTAATTTTGATAAATTAGCTTAGCTGATACTTGTGTTAAGTAACTTGCTGAATGTGCACTGATGGTATGCGTTTCAATGACTTATATAGCCAAGACTGCTTTTTTCCCAGTGTAACTTGTACAGACAGGTTAACATGGCTCTGTTAAAATAAATAAATATTATTATAATATCTTTATTTTTTTAAACTCTATAGAAAAGGAAATATCTTTTGACTTTTGGAGTTGCCATGGATATTTCAAAATACAGGCATATTTCTCTGTGTTATTCTAATTTCTCTTCCTGGGTTATTACAAACACATGCTATTTTGAAGCTATATTATATGTATTTCAAGTATTATAATAAGTATTCACATACACATATACTTATCTATATATAGTGCATTTAAACCAACAAGGATGTCTAAGTATAGCTGTGTTTAAATTAACTTTGCCTTATATTTATTTATGGATGCTCATCTTTTTGAGAGACGTTACTCTGAGCTGCTTTAGAGAACACAAGAGAGTCTATCAGCCCCAGGTTTAATCCTATTTCTACTGCAGAGGAACTGTGAACTGAGGCAGTTGATGTTTTTGTTTTCTGGTTGTAAAATGGTCATAATAAACATAGTTCTCAATCACAATGTTGTTCTAAGGGTTAAATGAACTAATAAACTAATATGTCTAGAGTAACAGGACCATGGCAGGCAGCTTGTAAGTCATAAGTATGAAGTCAGCATAAACTCTTTTTCTTATGAACACAAGTTCTTTACAACATTATTTATATTCTTCATATACTTCTTTTTATCTCTTCTTGATAACTCTTAATTATCTTTTCAACATGTTCCATCTGTTTTGAATTTTTGCAGTGCCCATATTTCTGTTTAGTACTTTCTAGTTCTTAATTTGGTATTTGTGCTTTTCATTTTTGAATTCTTTTCACATTTCAGATTTTCCTTCTCCATGACTGCATACTTTTATTTAAGGTAATGCTATTCTCTCAAATTTTATTCATTACATGAATTTTTAATTTTAATCTATTTTTTAAATGTTTACAATAAATATTTCAAGACACAACAGTAGAAATTGAAGAATGACATCCAAATGCCAGAAAAGTCAATGAATTTCAATCAAGGTATATGCAAATGAAACTGATATGATGAGTTGAGTCATAAAATGTAAAAAAAAAAAATAGTGAGCTTGCTTGAAAACAACTAAAGGGGATCGTTGCTATCTCAGCAAAATAATCTTAAAGACTCAGCGGCTGAAATGTTGGTGGAATATTGGAACACTGGAAACATTCCACAAAGTTCAAAATTTTACAATACAACATGGGATGTCAGATTTATGTGATTTAAAAAAATAATGTATAGACAGAGGAAATATGTAAATACATCATACTTTAATGTGCTTTTATTTTTCTTTACCATGTTTTGAAGTAATTTAAGTGATATCCATGTTAACTAACAGTGGTCATTGCTCAATTTTAAAGTCTTGTTCTGAGTTATTAAAGAAGAGTATGGTGAACAGACAGGATCCTTGAGCTTTCACTTGCTCCAGGGACACTGAGGATAGGTATCTGGAGGGAATGGACACATCCAATCCAGAGTTGGGATGTGTGCACATGTGTCTCAACAATGAGAAGAGAGAGCAGCCATTAGAAAGGGCAGGAAGGGCTGAGAATCAATAAATAAGGAAAGGTTCCAGTTCACCTGGAGCAATACTTCTCATTTGTGTATGGCGTGAACAAAAATATCTTACTACATTTCTCCTTATTTTGCCTCCTCACTCTGATTATTGAATAATTCTCTTTGATACTGGCAGATGATGAATCAGTATACTCACTTTCTAACATTATTGCAATTGTGTTTCTATCTATGATTTTGGGAATGGTTCAGTAAGGAAAATGGGAAAAGATAACTGAAAGAAATTTCTTTGCAACCTGATTCTGTCATAATTCTTAATAAATCATAAAAATTCCTTTACCCTCAGAAAATTAACTTGTTGAAATGTTTCTCTGTTCTTTTAAGTCCAATGTCAATGTGATGATAATCTTTGCCACCCCTTCATTAATCCTGAGTAAATATTTAACCCCTTACTCAATCTGTCCATCATATACCAAACAGCATCAGTGGGTGGGCCAATAATACTTTCTCCTAATTTTTTTCTTAATTTAAACATCTTGTTCATTTGATTTTCATTATGTTTATCCATAGAAAAGTGATTTAAGGGATTTTTTCCTCAATAAAATGCAACAAAAGAAGTAATTAAATCTATGAATTAATCATACCATTATATTTGGTAGTCAGGCATAATATATAATTTCTTTGATGTGAATCACTATTGGGAATAATCTATCTTATCTGTCATTGCAATGAATTTTATTAAAAATTAAAAGTCTCCAAACTGTAATAAAGCTAAAGATCAAGGACATGTCTAATAATATTTTATTCACATTGCAGCTGTGCTTTGGCCTTTAAATATTTTACCTGCATACTAGTGTGCCATTTTAAGATTACAGATCCTATTTTAGACTCGTCTCTACAGAGAAACAACTCAGAAATAATAGTTTACATTTAAGCTTTTTGTTATGAAATATTTAAAAGGAGGATATTTTCTTAATGACTAGAGTGATATATTTAGCAACATGATAAGAAATGACACTATAAAAATATTGAGCAGCATTTTAGTAGCCATAAAACAAAGTGCAAAACTGTATCAGGTCTCTAATATGAGCCTAGGGATGTCTACCCTGGTGCGATATCATAAGACACAAGATTAATTCAAGATTCTGACTTGAAGAAAGAGTGTGCCCCCAGAGAACAGTCTTTGAATTTAGAGCATGCCTTTTCATAGGGTAATCCCCAGAGAAACCTAAAAAGGGTATAAAATGACTGCTGGCTCTGTTTTGGGTGTCTTTAAAAGTTGATTCATTGTACATCACAATGTTCTAAGGGACAGGAATGTTTATTAATTCAACCAATGCAATGCAATTTGCTAAGCTCTTCCCTAGAGACAAAGAAATCAGTCTCTAAGGACTTCACAGTCTAGGTGAGAAGGTAGACAAATAAGGGTACATTTTCAATAGAATTTTGTAAATATACATAATAAAATCTGCAAAAATTCACAAGTTAATTTACTTAAAACTTAGTGGTTATTGAATATCTTTTGGGAGGGCTGCTAGGAATGGGAAGTGGCATTCTTTGTATCTCAATAAAAGCAATGGGATATTGTTGGCACCTGACAAAGGGGAAAATAGAGTTTCAGACAGTTTTAGGAACTTGCCATGTATCTGAGCTAGCAAACTGATGGAGCTGAGCATCAATCAAATTTTATTACCCTAGTGCTCATAAACCTCTCTCTCTTTTTTTTCTATACCTTTTCTAGATAGGGACATCTGGGTGAAAAAAGGAGGAGCAAGTGCCTAGTCAGAGGTCAAAACAATAATTTCTGGAGATGTAATATGACTGAGTTAGAAGCTTCCGACCTGACACAGTGGGAAAGAGTATTTCAGACAGATAGGTTTTCAAGTGTGAAATCTTAGGTACAGGAAGAAGCAAAGTTCAAGGTACATGTACAGGAACATAACTGACGATAAAATAATGAATATGTGGAACAGTTCTTCTGTGGGAAATGCATATCATTTAAGATAAGGAGACACTCCCAGATATTTTTAAAGTAATGAATTTAGATATTTGTATTTTTCATTTTTTTTTGTTCCAGATGATACAGATTAAATTTATGGAAAGAAGTGATGGAATAACTTTTAGAAAATGAAAATCCATTATATATGATGGTGTGATTTAAATTGGAATTACTGAAAGGCAACAGTTTGCCAGTATTTTTCATGTGAGTGGGGGAAAATTTAACCTATGAGCAAAACTGAATAGAAAAATAAAAAATGAAAGAGCTTGATTTGAGGCCAGGCATGGTGGCGCCTGTAAGTGGCAGAATAGGAAGCAGCGGCCAGGGCCAGGGATCGCATGTTCGAGTATGTAGCGAGACCTAGTTCCAAAATAAAATAGCTGGGCATGGTGGTGCATGCCTGTAATCCCAGCTACCTGGGAAGCTGAGGTTGGGGATTGCTTGAATCTGTGGTACCACGGACAACATGAGCCTGCAGTTCCACGGGCAAAAATAGCGAGACCTAGTCTTTAAAAAAAAAAAAAATTGATTTGAGGTTGAATAGTAAAGTGGAAATCAGACTTTGGCTTAAATTTACCATGTATTAATTAGTAAACCTCAAATAAAAGCTCATGTTCTAAATAATGGGTGGTATATAGGGCAAGAAGACAAAACAGAAAAAAATAGCTTGAAGAATCATATAAATGAAGAATACATGGTGAAAAGTAAATAAACACTAGAGAAGGAAATGTCTATAAAGTTAAACTTTTTGATCTTTTACTCTGCAAGAACATCTCTCCCATTTTTCTATATTTTGCTGTCCACATTGATTTTTTATGAAATAGCCATCATAACAGTGGTTGAGATGACTGTTTCCTTTTTTAAAAAAAGTCTTAATTAGCAGAATAAAAGCTAGCAACCCTGTGCCAGTACTTCAATGTGTTTTTTTTTTTTAATTGTTTTGATCCATGAATGCTAAAGCCAGGGAATTTTGCTTTAATGTATATTAGAGAATACTTTCTAAAGCAGATGGCAAAAGTTCACTAATTGTCCAGCCTGCATTACAGGTAGATGAGATGAGAGGCTACTTAGTCTTGTTTTTGCACAGAAGACCAGTGTACAAAGGATCATTTGATTACAAAATAAAATTCTGAAGAAGGAAATATTAGAGATTAGTTTTGATAGTTGTTACTGTCCCCTCCTCTTTCTTAGGACTTCATATAAACCAGACCAAAATGAGCATCAGATAACGAGACTGTTAGTGTGGAGAGGTCTTCAATTAAAGGTTTATGAGCAGGAAAAAAACAGATGTTATCTAATAACACCTGCTCAAGGAACAGTCTGGGGAAAACCTGCAGCCTTTTTGTGGCACCTGCTGAAAGTAGCATCTGGAGAAGCCACCTTTACATTCAGCTGCACATTGCCATTTATGACAGGCTAACATATCTAAATAGTGCTTAATACTTAAGATCAACAACATTTCATTATGTACAAATCTAATCTTTTGGAAAAATCAGCATATCTCTTATATGTTAATTTTCTAATCAAGGATTCATATTAAACTTGTCACTGCCTAGTAAGAAGTGGTTAATGAATTTAATAAGATAAACGTTCTATTGTGTCAAGTTTATCTATAATAATTTATATGCAAAAACCTGCCCAACTCAAGCTTCCAGAATACAATGCTTTTGCTCTAACCTTTTAGCAACAGCAGTGAAGCTAGAGTCACATTTATTTCTAGTCACAGTCCTAGACCTACCGTTGATACAGTCTTAGGAAACCTTGAGAGCTAACCATGTCTTGGGAAGATGAGGAGTCTGGGTCTCGCTATTTCTACAGTACAAGGACACTGATTATAGCTGAGGGACATAAGCTGCTGAAAATAAACTACTTGTGAATCATGGTTTCTGGCGATATTTTCTTAAAAAAAAAACAACAAAACAAACAAAATGCTGAAAAATTAACACTGTGATATTTAGCTCTAACTTGGATGGTAGAATTATTATCCCAGCCAAAATCCTCTCTCACCACACTAATCAGTGTGAAATCTCGGTGGCAGCCTCTAAGAGTTTGTAAGGATTGCTGAATCAGAACCAGGTGATTCATATATAAATATTAAGCTCACAGTCATTTTAGATGACTGCTCTCTCATACTTTTTCTATTGTCTGAATCCCAGTTTATATTCTTTCCTTAATCCTTCATACTACGATCAGGTACCATCTAGTGGCATAATTGCTCTTATTTTCTGACTCGGGGGTCTCTAAGAGAGTAACCTTATGGTTTGCAAAGTTTGTCTCTGATTACACTTCATTCTTCCATTTTTTAAAGCAATTCTTAATCAGCCTGTCACTTCAGCTCAGTTATTGTTAAGATAAAGATTGTGAGTAATAGCCAGCTTTTCCATAAGCACAGTTTCATCGCATTATGGAATTTAGTCCCATGAGTATGTTCTTTTTTAGTTCTGTTTTACATCTCTGTGAGGAAATAGCCTCAGCTCTATCTGGGCTCGTATTCCAACCATTCAGTACTGGCAGCACAGAGAGCATATTGCTAAAACTTTTCCTGGGTCAGCTACAGGCATGCTAATTTGCTAAATCCCAGGAGGTAATTTGTTGATTTGTCACAGCTATCTTGTTTGTGACCATCTGCCACCTTAGCAGCACATTAGTAGAATTAATTTCCTGTCAGGACTGTATCTGCTCTGGAAGCTTTTTTAGGAGGAAGGATCCTAACTATCTTCACTCCCCTAAAGCTTTAAGCATAATGAATTTGAATTATGACATTATTATCAACTCCCATCTCCCAGCTCTTAGTTTGGGTATTCCCCAATAGTATCTTCATTTCTGAGTTGTTCCCTAACTTTAAGCAATGCTATACACCTTTTCCTTTCTGACTAACAGCGAGAATTCAGGCAGCAAAGATTCCCACACATCTCCTAGGCTAAAAGAGGTTCTGTAGCAGATTTTTACTATAAATAGTTCCATTATTATTTGCTCTAATCAAGCCTAGTGCTTTCTTTTCTTCAAAGTAGCTGCCTTTATAGAGCTCTTTGCAAAAGCTTGTCACAATTGAAGAATATTTTTCTTTGTTCTTTGATAGGTGTGCACCACAGGTGTTCCCATTGTAGTCAATATTCATTTGATTGCAGCTCAGCAGATAGTAGCATACTCTGAAGCTTTTGCTATTTTAATGTTGTAAATAGCTTTCAAGGCCCAGAAGGTTCCTTAACAGTCTTTTTCATGCTCTGCCTCACAGTCCTGTTAGGATTATAACATCTCTGTGTCATGGTCTAGCTATCATTTTCTGACAGTGTGGTTGCTAAGAGTATCCCCAGTTCAGGTAGCTTGTATCTCTACCTGGAGCTTCAACACATGTTCATTGTTTAGCAACATTAGAAATTTATGTTTCAGGGATTATATCTCAGTAGATAAAGTAATATATATATATATATATATATATATATATAT
>PVHY01010282.1:27253-52706 GCA_004024945.1 Uropsilus gracilis | reverse complement strand
AAAAAAAGTTTACATTCTTTTTGGCTGTTGACCTCAACAAACAAAAACAGTGTAATGCCTTATTTCAAGATGTTTACCAATGTTTAAAATAAGCAAATAAATAAAAATCAGCTTCAATCATTAAATAATTTGCATGCCATGTCAAATTAGGAAAAAAGTTAAGACTAAATTTGGTGGAGACTTTTGAATGAAAAATGAAATTTTTCTTTTCTTTTTCCTTCTTGCATGCATTTGTTCCCATTACCCCATTCTCCTAGAATGTTTTCCCACTTAAAATTCTACCTATGGCTTAAGAATCAGTTTAAATTCTGCTCCTTTAGGACACCTGTGCTTGGATGTTTACTGCAGCACAATTTATAATTGCAAGGACATGGAAGTAACCTAAATGCCCCAAAACAGATGACTGGATGAAAAAAATGTGGTATATATACACAATGGAACATTACTCATCAATTAAAAACGACGATTTTATAACAACATGGATGTACTTAGAAGAAATCATACTAGCAGAAACAAGTCAAAAAGAAAAAGACAGAAACCAAATGGTTTCACTAATATATGGGATATAGTGAAAAACAAAAGCCTTGAGGAAGTCAAAACAAGCTAAGCACCAACTGAAGCACACAACTTTGAGCAAGAGGGAAAGGGAGGGAATGGAGGAGAGGGGGGGTAAATCCCTGGGATTACAATGTTGTGAAACTTATATATAAATAAAAAAAGAAAAAGAAAAAAAGAAAAATAAATAAATAAATTCTGCCCCTTTAAAACTTGAAAGTTGAGCCGGGGATGGTGGCGCACGCCTGTAGTCCAAGCACTGGGAGGCAAGAGGCCTGAGATCACTCGAGCTTGCAGATTTGAGACTACTCCAGGTAACATGGTGAGACCTGGTCTTGAAAAAGAAGCTTGGCGCAGTGGTGGGTACCTGTAATCCCAGCTACCTGGGAGGCTGGGGCTGGGGATCACTTGAGTCCACAGGATCGGGACTACCAGGGGCAACATAGCAATACCTAGTGTCAAATAACAAACAAACAAACAAACAAACAAACAAATAAATCTTAAAAGTGAGTACCTCTTCCTCTGAAATCCACAGTAAATGGCTCTCAGACATTCACTTAGAGTTAGTATGTGACTTAGAGCCATTTCACCCACTGCTTTCCTAAAATGTTATATTTAAAATCTCAAATTTGTAACATTTCATGACTGTTTTAACCACTGAATTTAGCTTCCAGAGTGTCACTGCCAAGTGAATAGTCACTAACCACAATTGGCTATATAGATTTATTAAACTAAAAAGTCAGTTTCTCCAAGCCAGGCACCATGGCTCATGCCTGTATGCTTCAGTCTATGAAGCGGCTGGGACCAGGGATTGCGGTTCGAGTCCCGCTTGGCGCAACATGGCGAGACCTAGTCCCAAAAAATAGCTGGGCGTGGTGGCAAACACCTATAATCCCAGCAACCTGGGAAGCTGAGGGTGGGGATTGGTTGAGTCTGTGGTACCCCCAGCAACGTGAGCCTGTGGTTCCACGGGCAAAAATAATGAGACCTAGTCTCAAAAAACAAATAAACAAAAGTCAGTTTCTCCTTCATAATAGCCATGTTTCCAGTGTGACTAATAGCTACCATTATCAGACAGTTACTGAAACAGACGCTAACATTTTAATCCCAGGAAGTATTATGGGATGATACTTATTTTAAAGGGTAGTGACCAGGTCCAGTGTTCTTTGTATATACT
Organism: Uropsilus gracilis; assembly: GCA_004024945.1. Lineage (NCBI taxonomy): Eukaryota > Metazoa > Chordata > Mammalia > Eulipotyphla > Talpidae > Uropsilus > Uropsilus gracilis. The sequence continues at coordinate 50,974 of PVHY01010282.1, read as the reverse complement.
ACATAGGTCTCACCTCAATAACTGAAATATGATAGGTATTTCAATATTGATTTAATGAAGACAAATTAGTATACTTGGAGCAGTGGTCCTAAGTAACAAACATGTCTTTCTCGGCTACAGCTGGAATTGATAATTTAAAACTAGAAGGTGTTTACTCATAAAAGACAATAGGGTCTACTTGGAAGCAAATAATCACAACTGCAAATAGGCTACCACTGATTAGAGGGTAGGGAGAAAAGGAAAGGCACCACCATATTAGTACAAGAATCTGCACAGGATACTTAGGATTGCTACAGAATGTAAGATTGTGTGTTTAAATCCCCCATACCTAGATTTCAACATGAATTTGCCTTTCAGTTCAACTTGTCAGTCATTAAGAACAATCCTAACCAGAAGGCAAGTTTACAAAGAAAAGGCATTGGTAGAAAGAAATATAAAATAAGAGATGGTGCACAAAGTAAAATAACCAAAATAGCAAACAAAGAGTTCCAAAACTTATTAATAAGCATACAAAACCCTCAAAAAAATAAATAAAATTAAAGTTATAAACAATAAAGCAAAGTCTACCTTAAATTATTTCCCAAAACTAAAAAAAACAAACATAGCTTAAAATATATTACATTTAAAAAACCAAAAAAGACCACCTAAAAAACCACCCAGTGCCAATAAAATTCTTAACATAATCATATAAAATAAATTTTACCAAAAAAGGTCAATGCAGGAACCTAAACATGCTGGAGAGAGGCTCTAGTTATTGGAGTAGGGATGAGTCTGGGAAAAGGAGGAGCAGTAAATATGCCCAAAAGAGAGAAAGAGAAAAAAAATATGGCAAAAGAAATATGCCAAAAGACTTTAGAGGAAGTGTGTTAAGAGAAATGTGTGTTCTCAGGGCAGCAAGTCCTTCATTTACATCCTGGTTTAAGCAATTATTGACCAAAAGAAATTAAACTTCTCTGAACTTCAGTCACCTTGCCTATGAAGTTATGGTACAGTATTACTTCAGTACAGTTGTCTTAAAGATTAAAGGAAATAGGCCAGGCACGGTGGCTCGTGCCTGTAAGCTTCAGCTTATGAAGCGGCCGGGGCTAGGGATCACGGTTCGAGTCCCACCTGGGGCCCGTAGTGAGACCTAGTTCCAAAAAAATAGCTGGACGTAAGGGTTAGATTAGAAACTTTAAGTGCCTTCTAGGTCTAAAATACTGAGGTGCTAAGATGTAAACATTTTCTTTCATATTTATTTATTTATTTTAAAAATAATTCTCATTGACTGTATTTCTAAGTCCTTACATATGTAATTTCTAATTTCATTATAATCAAACACCTACTTTTCATGTTAGTCATCTCAAATCCATTCTGGAATAAGGCAAGGCAAAAATAAGTAAAACATGTCTGCATGCCTTTAAGGCCACTGAATTGTACATTTATATCGATAAAAATCGGGCATGGTGGCTCATGCCTGTAAGATTCAGCCTATGAAGCGGCGGGGACAAGAGATCGCGGTTCAGGTCCCACTCGGGACAACACAGCGCTACCTAGTCCCAAAAAATATCTGGGTGTGGTGGTGTGCGCCTGTAATCCCAGCTACCTGGGAAGCTGAGGTTGGGGAACGCTTCAGTCCGTGGTACCCCGGGCAACGAGATCCTGCGGTTCCACAGGCAAAAATAGCATAACCTAGTCTCAAAAAAAAAAAAAAAAAAAAGATTAAAAGAAATATCTCTATGAATTAGTTGTAGCTTATTCTTAATACAAACAAAAGCTGTTATTTTATTATTACTAGCTTCTGTCTTAACTGGACATAATCCCTTCTCTTTCAGTGGGATAGTCTCAATATGATGTGGGGGATTCAACTGTTAGTAAAGTAATAAATTTAAAATTATGTGCTTGCAGAGTGGCTTTACCCAAAGAAAAATGAGATAATGCAGTGGTGCTTCTCAAATACCAAAACAAAAACAGAAAAACTTTACAACTTTTCAGGTATATTTAAAATTTAGGATTTTCAGACATGAGACTGTTATTCACTAACAAGCATTAATATGTAGCAACCCTGTACAAGCTGTTTTGCTCAAGACTAAAGGGATAAAAAAAGTACACAGTTCTTTTCCTCAGACAATTTAATTGCAATCCAGGACAGAAAATGAGAATATAAGTAACTACATGGCAATGCAATAGATGAAATATGAAGAGACAATACTAAGATTTGAAAAGAATATTCATGACTGCAGGGAAGAAGGAAAAAGTAGGATTTCAACTGAGCCTTAAGCAGCATTTCAAGTAGGTAAACGACAGCAATACACAGGTGAGGAAAATTACTAATCATGCAGCTTTGTATGAAGAGTTAGGTATTAAAAGGCCTTTTGGGGAGGCTACAACAATGATAGTCCTCAGCGCCAATGTAAGGAATCAGAACTTTATCTCACAAATAGTAAGAAACCACACCGGTAACCGCTATCAGTAGTTACCAGCAAAATGTTCAATTAAAGGAAACTAAAGAAATAGATGTGGAATATCCAAATACTATACACATCCAGATGATTATGAAAGCCCAAACATGGGTGAAGACAAAGTAATAAATGAATTTAAGTTATGTTAATTAGAAATCAATTGAAATGGCAAGTCAAATAAGAGTGACTGCAGATTTCTAGCAAGTGCACCAGTGTAAGAATGATAATCTTTGGAAATATAGAGAAATCAGTCACAGTAAATCAATCATAAAATAACAAAAAAGCTACTCTTTTATTTATTCATGCATTTATCACGAAAAAGTCATATGATAGGTGCTAGAAACACTAGGATGGCTAATACTTAATTGCTGTAGTGAATGTGGAAACGATACAATTTAACAATTAACTGCCATGCTGGACAGTATATTCAACAGGAGATAAATGATAAATAGGTTAATCTGTCAATAGGTCAACAGGTTACACGATTAATCACCAAATTTACTTATCAAAATAAATCCTATCTAAAATTTTTCCTTGGTGACATTATGAAAATATTCTTATAGTCAATAAATTTTTCTTAGCATTTCTAAAGGGTATCCTTTCGTTACAAGCTTTTCAAATAGATGAGCAATATCAGTATTCTTAAAGTTAAACAGTACATGGAAAAATACAGAGGTATAAAGAAGCAGTACAGTTCCAAAAACAGCAAATAGTTTAAGATAACAAAGTATAAAATACATAAGGAGTTAAAATCAGGATACATAAAGAGTTAAAAATCAGCGAAAGGGCCAGGCATGGTGACACATGCCTGTAAGTGGCAGCCTAGGAAGCCGCATCCAGGGCTAGGGATCGCAGTTTGAGTCCCATCGGGGGCACATGGAGAGACCAAGTTGGGAAAAAAAAAAAAAAAAAAAAAAAAAGCTGGGTGTGGTGGTGTGCGCCTGTAATCCCAGCTACCTGGGAAGCTGAGGCTGGGGATTGTTTGAGTCTGTGGTACTGTGGGCAATGTAAGCCTGCAGTTTCACAGGCAAAAATAGCAAGACATAGTCTCAAAAAAAATAAATCAGGAAAAGATGATAAGGACCAGATGATGCAAGATCTGAAGTATTTTATTCTATAATTACTAGAAAATTATTCACAAGGTTTACAAAGAGAAGCACTTTGTCAGTCTATATTTCTTTCTCCGAGTTATCCCTACTTCACAGGAAGAGTCCGTGGAGGCACAGAAGTAGAGTAGTACCGAGAACACCATCCCTCGACTGTTACAGTTGATGTGATTAGGAGAACATGTTCTATATGGAGTCAGCAGGATTTTATCACTTAAGAGTTTTTAATTATGGCACAGAATTAGTGAATACAGTTAGCTGTAGACTTTAGACTTGCAGAGTAAACATAAATTTAGAAGCTAAGAGTACCACTTGGTGACGAACAGAAAGGAAAACCAGCACAGAAGAAATAAATATAAAGCATTACACATAAAGGAAGAAGAGATATGAGAGAGAACACGCAGCCCTAGAGATTTGTTTAGTACTCATGGGTTTTAGCTACACATCCTAAACTTGGGGTAAGTGTAATGTCCATGCAGCTTTCCAATAAATGGAAATTTTGTTCAGGTTAATTTAAATAAATTTCTATTCTTTGAAACCCCAACAAAACAAGAGGATTCATTTGGATAATTAATCTGAAGAATAAAGAAGAATGGTAAAGAAATAGGCTGAACATTTCAATTAGGAAAGAAGCTGTCAAAAGAAAAAAGTTCCAAATAGAGGATGATATGATTTATGAAAAGAAAACAATATTGTTCAGGGTCCAGAAACCTAAACAGAGTGCTTGAGGAAACTGAAGATGTATTCAGTTTCCTCTAAGAACTAGAAAAAGAGGACACTGACATTTTTAGGAAAATAAGTTCAACAGAATAACTGACAGAAGTAACATCTGAATAGGAAATAAATTATAGAAAATAAATGTCACTAAATTTTTTTAAAAGAGCAAAAGTTATATATTTTTGGGAAAATATTAAAGAAAAAGTACAATTCAAATTTCTTGTAAAAGCACACACATAAGATGGGCCTTAAAACAAAGAGACAGAAAGAATGAAAGTTCCACCCTGGGAAAGAGCAAAACTAGATAATCCACAGGAAAGAATAGCCTTTCCAAGATCAAACAATTTATCCTCCCAATTGAATAAGAAAAAAAGTTAAAATTCCAATAAATCTTAAAGTGAAGAAAAGTTGGGGAAACTAATTGTTGAGCATATGTACTACCCAGTAGAGGCAGTCATTAGGTGAGTGAGTTGCTGAAAACAGAGGAGGAAGAATAAACTGGAAGACTTAAGAAAATATAAAAGGTTTGAGCCTCTATACAGGGAAAACGAGGTACTAACGATTTAGGCAAAGTTTATTCAGATATAGGTCAGGTATAGTTTATTATATAACCTACTATGATGTATAATTCAACTCTAACTTACAAAAATTAAGTAAGGCTGGCTATTCAGGAATATTCCTGAATTTCTGTCCTTAAAACTGGACAGTGCTCTATTTTAAATCTACATTATAAGACTGATATATATTTCAACATACTTTCAAAATTAAAAAATTTATTGTCTTTTTGAAATTTTTTTTTTAGAGACTAGGTCTCACTATATTGCCTGGGATAGTCTCGAACCCGTGGACTCAAGCAATTCCTAGCCTTAGCCTCCCAGGTAGTTGGGATTACAAGCATGTACCATGGCACCTGGACAAATTATTGTCTTTTATTTTACTCCATATTAGAAAGTTAATTCCAGATGTACTGACTAAATATAAAAATTAAAACTTCAAAACCCTTAGTAAGTGACTAACCCCCTTTAGGTTCAGCAGCCTGAAGGGGAAGCCTCAGGAAGGGTGTACTCTCTCCAACAGAGGGTGAGGGGGAACAGGTAAGCTGCTCCTTTCCGGGGAAAGGTAGGGGAACCTAGCTACCTCCATGCAGCCTGGGGCTTTATCCCTACCTCCTCCTACCTCTTACAGGTTGGGGAGGTAGGGGCCGGAAAACTGCTAAGGGGTGGGGAGTCCTCCTCTGGTTCATTCCCACCTGCCATTCCTCAGCTTGAACGAGAAAAACAACCCAGATACAGACACACTGGAAAAGAGAAATAAAGGCCCTGAACACACCCATCACCTGCCCAAAAAGAGCATGGTTGGAACTCCAAGACACAAGATGTTTGTGGACAAGAGTGAAGACCTATCACCAAGAAACAATAACATTTCTGGTGCTAGAGCTAAAATGCCCCCACTCAGAACACTTTCAACATGAACAAGGAGCTCCCCCATCTCAATGGGGGAACAAAGTCACAAAGAAGTGTAACAAAGTCACAAACAAAGTCACAAAGGGAGAGCCACTCCATACACCAGACTGACAGGAGGTTCGCAAACATGCTTAGAAGGGCCACCTGCCCCAAGGTTATTCATGGAGAACTGATCAGCCTGGACTGCAGTCCCCAGGAAAGTAGGACTTCACCCAGGAGGATACTGCTTCAGAAAGAACACAAGAGATCAATGGGCCAATCATGAACCAACAACTGATGATGAGAAAGGAACTGGAGTAACCAGAGGGGGGACCAGGGGGAAGGGGGAAAGGATGAGGGGGGAGGACCATGCCTACAAACACGAGCTATGTAAGCAAACAATAAGAAAAATAAAAATTAATTAATAAAAAAAAGAAGTGACTACCTTTTAGACCTAGCATAAACAACAATTTCTTAAGCAAAAAGCAATTACAATATAAGACTGACAAATCTGACTAAAATTATAGTCACAGTTAATTTTTTTATCAAAAAATATCACAACAACAAAAGCCGTATTTGGGATTCTAACTTTATAAATACTGGCACACTCTGCAAAAGAATATTTTGTTTTAAAGTCAATATTAAATCTAATCAATTCTAGCCCTTTACTGACCAACTATGCATACAGAAGAATAACAAAGTCATCTGAGATTTAGAAACTACTGTCCTTCAAACAAAACTAATATTACAAATACCAGTAGTTAATAATTATAACTAGTTTGCAGTGAAGAGATATGGAATGAAAAAAAGGGACAGTTGAAGAACTAATTACATATAATTCTCTTTGAATCAACTAACCTTTGAGTTCTTAGGTTGTGTTACATGACACAGTATGTTATACAATCTTGAATGACTGTTCCACTTGGATAATTCATCACTGCATAGTGGAACATAAATTGTAAAACTTTCTATACCAAAATGCAGACCAGATATTAAGTACAGGCTTGATCATAATGCCTTATGTGATACAAAACACTTGCCCAAAAAAGGTAAAACACTTAATGCTTCTCCCACACTACCTGAAAGAAAGCAAAGTTACAAATCAAGAAAAGACATTTTACAGCATACACACAGTGTTAAACATGAAGAATGGAAGAGCTATTACAAACCAGTAAGAAAAAACAGAAAAACAGGCAAGTGACATGAATTTTACTGGAGTGGAAAAGTAGAAAGAAATACTCTATCAGTAATGAACAGGGAATTGCTAAACAAGTTCACAATGAAACAGTACTTTACACTCATCTGATTTGTAAAGGATGGATGACCCAAAAGATCTTTTATCTCATACTACCGGTATGAAACTGATACAACTACACAGAGTTAGGGATCATTTGTAGAGGATGGATAACCCAAAGGATCTTTCATCTCATACTACTGACATGAAACTGATACAACTACACTGAGTTAGGCGTCATCTCTTAGAAGTGGGCACTCACCCTGTGAAGTAGCAGTTTTACATCTGGATATATAATTAATAGAGACTGTTGCATATATATATACTGATTATTCATAATACCACTGTTCACAATTACAAAATAACTAAATGTTCAATAAGGGAGAACAAAGTGGATAAATATCCTAATATCAAAAAAGAGAAGAGTTCACAAATATTTTACTTGAGATATTATACAACAAATAAAATGACCATTATAACATGCAAGTTATACAGAAAAATTATGAATAGGTGAAAAATCAAGTACAAATAGATTATATTCAACAGTTATCAAAAAGTAACCAAATTGAGAGTTTTTCAGAATTATATATCCAACCAAAACTATATACAAAGAAAGCAAAAGGATGAGAGCACAGTACCTTATAATTACAACCCTGGCTGATAAGAAGGGTACAGATTAGGAGGATGGTTACCATATGTAGACTAAGTTTCTAGCTTTTTTGGGGGAAAGGGAATGGGAGAGGGTGTAAGTAGTAGTCCAGGGAGTTTATTATAATGATAGATGGATAGTGATTAAATCAATGTTGTCTAACTATGGTTTAATAAAAAAGTTGCAAAATTTGCATTATTTTTGACTAAAATCAAAACAGATTAAGCACGTTCTTAGAGAATCATTGTGAAAGCAATGACAGGGAAGGGAGACAACAGGATTAGTGTGTAAAACATCTGATATCCACTACATATATTGCACTACGATTTCAATTAATGTAAAATTCCAATTTCTATAATAACAATTTCCCAATAAGGTCTTCATGAGTCAGAAAGATAGTCTTAACCAATTAGAAAAAGCACTCACTGCCAAATTTCTAAAATAAGTAAATTCTACTATGTTATACAATTCTTGTATGTCAGTTCACTTTTACAATGTGACACTAATATCTAAAGATATTATCATTAAATACATTCAGGCTTTCCTGGTTCTTAATTTGTAAGAGGGTATTTACATGCATAATACTATATAAATTTAATTTCTCTATGTGTGAAAAACTGAATGTTCTATAAATCTCAATATTTAAGAGAAAACATATGCAACAAAAGTTCTGGCTCCACTTTTGTAAGATATTAGAAGATACTTTTTCATCAGTATATTTTCCCATTCAAATCTTCCAGTATCCTTTCAAAACTATTAACTAGTTTTCAACTTTCTTATTTTATCAAAATTGTACTCTGCTGTATATCAAAAGTTAATTGTATGAAATGCCATGATTTCCTGATAATCTAGAGTCAAATTAGTTTTTAAAAACAGTGTAAACATTTGACAATTTTTACTAGAAGATGACGCAGAATTAATTGTTCTATCCTGACATCATTTATGCTTTTGGAAATATTATTTTGATAACATCTGATAATATTGATAAACCTGTTCTTCCCATTTGTTCAAAAGTAGGCATACAGGATTAATCTGATGAAAGGGATTTGAAAAGGAAAAGCCCAAAAAATAAGATACCAAGCACTAAGGTAAAAAGCCAATGACCATAATGCACCCTTATCTCTATTTCAACACTGATCATATATGCATAGTAAGAACTGTAAGAGACTTGAACTAATTTCTAGTAACTAATTACAGAAAATGAATACACATGATCCATTTTAGAGTCATTTTACAGCACCAGTTTCAACACAGACCTTTATCTAGATAGTAAATGTTTCCCAAATTATTTAAGAATGTATCTTTTTCAATAAAGTATGCAGCATTTCATAATTAGCAATAATTAAATCAAAACTAATAAACCACAATGTACTGATTATGCTAACAGCTGATGCTATATATTGTCTATTACAAAGTCCATGCAATATTCTACAGTTTTCTTCTTAACCACTTCAAAGCACTGATTCAAAGTCAAAATTTTGAGGTAAGTGGCAAAAAATTTTAAAAAATAGTTATTTCCATCTTAAAATTTATGAGCCTTTTCTCTTTAAAATGCTAGTAAGTAAAATGGGATAAAAAATGGAGGACAAAGAAAAAATGGATTCAAATGCCAGAGAACTACTATGTTGAAAAATTTTTGTGAGTTTTTGAGTGTAAGATTTAATAGTTTCTTTTCTTTTGTACTTTTCTACATTTTCTAGATCTTTTACAATGAATGCACATTACATTTTGAATGTGCTTTACAGTTTGAAAAAACTGTAAAATCTGCTGTATCTGCCCTGTGTATTTTCTCATACTACTTTCCTCCAACCAACCCTAAAATTTAAATCCTCCCAAAAGACACCCACTTTACAGGAGCACTGCAATATTAGATGGCATCTCCTAATTTCAGTATGTAGCTATATCTAGTAAAAAATCTCTTTTTAAATTTTTGAGGGAATATTTTTGAGACAAGGGATTAGAAACATAAATCAAAGAAAAGCTAAATCATTTCTTAAGTCAGTAACTATAATCAACTTTTCTTAAGGTAGGAAGACTTTTCTTATCCTAGGTAGGATAAGAAGCCTTCTCACTGATATACTGAGTACCTATTAAAAGTCAAACACATAACTTGGTTACACATAAATTTTAAGGAAAAGTTTATCTAATGGTTAGTCTACTGAGAAATGTCAATTTTTGGAAGGTTTAAGGTAGGCATTTGAAAATTTTCATCAAAATTGTAACTGTTAAATGAAAACCCAGACTAAGGTTATTCTTTGTAGAATATTACACTTTATTTGCAATAATAAAACACTGCCTATTTATAGACGACCAAATAGTACATGGTCATCATTTTTCCTAGTTATAGAGGAATCTTACAATTATTATAAAGGTTTTATTAAAGTTAACCACAGCTAATTTTTGATCAATTTTTAGAAAGTCCACACATCTGTACTGGAATGTAAAACATTTATGGGTCACAGATCTGCAGCAACCTAAAGAATGGTGTGGTGTAGTGAAGGGACCACAAATCTGAACTCAAAATCAGACTTAACAGTTTGATCATGGCTGGGCATGGTGGAATGTGCCTGTAATCCCAGCTAGCTGGGAGGCTGAGGCTACAGTTCACTTGAGTCCGCGGGTTCGGGACTACACTGGGCAACGTAGGGAGACCAAGCCTCTAAAAACAAACAAACAAACAAACAAACAAACAAACAGTTTCACCATGAACCACTCAGTTAATATTATTAGTTATCTTACTTTCCTTATTAACACATACACACACACACAACATCCACCTTATCAGATTCCTATAAAGCTTAAATAAAATGCATATAACAGTACCAAGTACAATGTTTGACATGGTCCAAATAATCAAGTGTTATGTGTAGTCTCTTCTAGGAAGAATCCTATCTTGTAAACTTTGTATCCACCTACTGATACAGCTTTGATAGATAATATCTAATATCTATTAGATATTTATCTAATTCTTGAAATTAATGTCTATCCTTCAAGGCTAACTACTCAACCCTGCACTTAATCACCTCTGCCCAGAATCTGCTGAAAATGGTTAAGATTCCCAACCAAACACTTTACGAAGCATTTTGATACAGATCAATATCCAATAATCAAGATAACTTTATCATAAAAAAGATAACTTTATCAGTATTGCCACTTAATATTCCACCCTGCAATCTATAAAATTACTACTGTAGTCTCCATTTTCATTTTGAGATTCTCTATGTAGTTTTCATTAACCCAGTTTCTTTGGGAAAAAACTAGTTTTTTGGGCCTCACTGAAGTAATTCAGTACATTTCAAGTAAGGAAGAAAAACATGATACAAATTAAGATAAAAATTAGAAATTGCCAAGTTTATATTTTTAAACAGGCTCATTTTTAGTATAGTAAATATTCTTCCTTACACAATGAAGCCTTGAACCACCAGAACTTGTGTATAGTTAATAATACTTCCTTGGTGCACTGCTTCTAAATTATTATCAACAATTAGAAATATTATTCAATAGAAATATTATAATAATTAACAGATCAAAGCACTGTGGCTTCATATCTTCTGAGTTTTGTCTTTCCATATTAAACACCAAAGGTTATTAACAAACCAATTCCAGCTTAAGAAGAAGTTTGCTATTTGAAAACTAGTAAGTCAGATATTTAATAATTCTAAATAAATACTTCACTAAAAGTTCCTTGTAACATATAACTTTCAGAAAGAGACAAGAACTCCTGACACAAGATATAGCAAAGTAGCATTTTTTTGGCTACTAAACACATTTTATACTTGCTACTTAACTTACTCTTCAGATACTTAAAATGTACTAGGGTGCAGAAGCATTAAGAATTTCATATTAAACAACTTTTCAATTTAAATAAATTCAAACAATTCAGAAGCATTCTTAAAAGGGTTTTCCAAACAAATTTGCTAAATACTTTATTTACTATATATTTGTTTCACTACCAAATGAAACAAATACCACTTTAATGGCTTTTTCTCAGTCAAAATCAAAATGTTCTGTTCATATTTCAAAATCATGCAATAATTTCTGATGTGCTTAAAACAAACTTTATTTTAAAAGCTCATGTAAATAAAATAAAATAAAATTCCATTAGACCAGCAAATGAACTGAGGTGTAAGATCTCATAAAAAAAAAAACAAAGAGTAATTAAAATAAGCAACATGTTTAAAGACATGAAATTCAGTTCTGTATTTTCAAAGGATTTCAAATTTGCAGCAATGTACTGATATAGTTTGTTGAACTTTCTCTACTTGTGAAGTAAATACCACAATCATTCCAGATTACATCCAACTGCACAATAACCACGCTTATGTAGAGTTCTAGCTAAAAATATACTTAAACAGCAAGAAATTTAGCAGCAGTTATAATACTTAATGTTTACATCAAGTATCAACCCTTCATTTTCCAGATTTAATCCTTATTCACAAAATTTTACTGCCCACCGAAGGAAAAAAACGCAAGTGCCCCAATTTTTCCTAAACTCCTTATCTTCAATTTTCGAGTAGCTAGACGATGACTACATTAAAACAAAGATAAATTTAAATCAAAAATCAGTATGAAAGAACCTATGGGACATTCGAAATAGTAAGAACTAAACCCAAAAGGGCTGAGTATATTAGAATATATACTCACCCTTGTATATTAGAAACCTGGAAACAAAAATCAAGACTTACATCATCAAACATTTAGCTGGATATTGTTAAGAACTAATACTGCTACTCGATATGGACCTAATTAAGGAATCTATTTTGTTCTCATCCGCGGGTATGCGATGCCCAACTTTTTCCCTTAGTCAACTGCTTTCTCATTTGTAAACAACATCTGTAGCTCTTTCTCTGGAGTTCAAACGGGAGGGAAAATGAAAGTCTGAAAAGCATCAGCATCTGAGCTTCCGGATCTGAGGAGGGAACAGCTGAGCAAAGGAATATGTATCAATTATTTGGCACCAAAATGTAGCCCTTTTTAGAGGAATGATAGTCACCTGAAAAGACCGATGAAATTAAGCAAGCATTTGGTGAGACACATTTAAAAAAAAAAATTATCTGGGGGCTGGAAGTTACGGGGCGCTCTTTGTGCACAGTCTGAAGGGGAGGGACAAGAAAACAGCTTGGGAATCATTCAAAGGAGTTTACCGAGCGGTGTCCAAGGGATAAGCGGGGCGGGGCCGACCCCGCGGAGGGAGGGGGTACAGGGGCGTCCGCCCGCGGTTCTGACACCCCGGGAGGGGGCGGTGAGCCGGCAGGTCCTGAGGTCGGGTGAGAGCTGACTTTTGCTGCGTGCAGCCGGACATAAATGGGGAACCCCTCTTATAGGTAATCAAATTAAAGCGGTGGCAGGCCGGGCTCCCGCGCGGGGGGAGAGAGTCCTGCTCCCAAAGGAAGCGACTCCCGAGTGACATTCCCGAGTTTCCGCAATTAGCGGGCTAGGGGGCCGGCGGCTGCTCGGCTCTTCTCGGCCCTAGACTCCGCGCCAGACTTTCGTCTCCTCGCCTCCACCAGTCTCTCACCCGGGCCGCGGCCCTTACCTGCAACTCCGTGAGAATCTCCCCCCGTTCGGGGTTGGACGCCATTGCGCTCCGCTCTGGACTCCGCACCTGGACGCGGCCGCCGCTGGCGAAGGGAGAAGGCGGGACGGTACCCGGGGCGGGGGGTGAGGAGCGGGGAGAGAAAGGAAAAAAAAAAAAAAAAAAAAAAACAACTAGGGATTCATGGAGGCGCAGCCCCTGCTGGAGGCGCGGCTTATTTCACTCGGTTCATGGAGAGCGGCGGGGAGCTCGGGCACTCCCAGCGGGTTCCCCTCCCCGCTGCCCCGCCGCCACCGCCGCCGCCGCCGCCCGTTCGCGCCGTACTCTGTTCACTCAGTCGCTCCCTACGGGTGACGCCAGGAGCCGCCTCGAGCCTCTCCGTGCGAGGCGCTGCGGCCGCGGCTGCAACTCCTCCTGTCGCACCATTTGGCTGTCACTGCGTCGCAAAAGCGGCCTCACTTGGCGGCTTCCAGGACACGTGACGGCCGCAGCCGCCGCCTCCGGCCGGGCGAGTGGGTGAAGCGGAGCTGCGTGGGGGCGGGGCGGCTTCCGACGCGGCGCGGTGGCTCGGCGGCTCTGCAGCTGGGCGGCTCGGCGGCGGGCCTGCCATTGGACCCGCCCGGGGTGAAAATGAGGGGAAAGGACTGGGTTCGTGTCTCTTGGGAGGCGGGAACACGAAGAAGAAAACACATCGACATTTTCTAATGCGTTTAACTGCCCCACCGAGAACGCTAGAAATTTGGAGCCTTCACTGTGTATTACTTATTTCCGCCCTAGAGAGGCTTTCTCTGTTATTACTGAAGTTTAGGCCTAACGTAAACGGCCCTTCTCTAGCCTCCACAGCTGAAGAGCGTTCAGATTCAACCCCTATGGCTTAGACCTCCTGCACCCATCAGCCCAAGCTAGTGCTTTTGCTTTTTGGTCGCCCCACCTTCAACGAGCCTTTCCATCGTGTAAAACGCACAGCTGGCTAAACATGGGCGTTACCTGCACTTTTTTCAAGGACTGTAAGGAGTTCGACCTTCGTGACAATTTTTGATAGTTATTAAAGATGCTTTTTCCAAAGCCCTGAACTAAGGTTTGGAGTGAAGGAGTCTACTGACTTCGGAATTTAACCGCCTTCTTGCATTGTTTTAACTGAAGGCATGGGATCCGATCATACAATGGGGGGGAATGTCAGTGTAGTAAATTTCCAAGCAAACTGTCAGTAACATATAGCTAACTAGGCTAAACTTGGGTTTTTAAAAATGAACACTATAGAATACTGGAATGTCAGTAAAAGTTAACAACAGGTGGTATTTGAGGAATAAAATTTTTTTTAAATCTTTTTTTTTTTTTTTTTGAGACTAGGTCTCGCTGTTTTTGCCCGTGGAGCCGCAGGCTCATGCTGCCTGGGGTACCACAGACTCAAGCAATCCCCAGCCTCAGCTTCCCAGGTAGCTGGGATTACAGGCACACGCCACCACGCCCAGCTATTTTTTTGGAACTAGGTCTTGCTACGAGCCCCAGGCAGGACTCGAACCGTGATCCCTAGCCCCGGCCACTTCATAGGCTGAAGCTTACAGGCACGAGCCACCGTGCCCGGCCAGGAATAAATATTTTTAGCAGTTTACTTTTTGATTATCTGAGGCTGAAATACAATGGCTTGGTTTAAAACTACTGAAAGGTAGAGGGTTATTTAATCAGATAACTTTTTGAAGGAGGGTGTAGTTAGCATAGTTCTTAAGAAGTATAATATTTATGTGCTTCTCTTACACTCCAAATTTGTTGGACTGACTGGGACTTAAAAGTTGATATTTTTGCCTCTCAAATCACAGGCATTAATTTGACAAACGTTTATTAAAGCTCTAAAGTTTCGTGATAACATTACCTGAACTGCAACTCATGAGATAAAGAATTTTCCTAGTGTGTATTTCAAAAGTGTATGTATCATGAATTGCCTTGGTGGAAAATAATTAAAATTAAAATATATGAAATAACAACACTTGGAAAAGCCTGGATGTAATTGCTCTCCCTGTTTACTAAGAGTGAGACAGTGTTCTAGGCCCTGGAGTTACAGCTAGGATTAAGAAAGAGTCCTTGTTCTGAGAGTGACTGAGTCCTTTGGGGATACAGACTGGTGTCCAAACAACTATAAAGCAATTTTAAATGGTATGTACAACATGTTAGGTGAGTACTGCATCCATATATCTATATGTACACATATATATTCTGTATGTGATAAAATATACATAATATAAAATTATTTACTATTTTTAACGATTTTTTTTTTGAGACTAGGTCTCGTTATTTTTGCCTGTGGAACCACAGGCTCACGTTGCCCGGGGTACCACGGACTGAAGCGTTCCCCAGCCTCAGCTTCCCAGGTAGCTGGGATTACAGGCACGTGCCACCACACCCAGCGATTTTTTGGGACTAGGTCTCGCTGTGTTGTCCCGAGCGGGACTCAAATTGCAATCCCTGGTCCCCGCTGCTTCATAGGCTGAATCTTACAGGCCCAAGCCACCATGCCCTATTTTTAACGATTTAAATGTACAATTCAGTGGTCTTAAAGGCATGCAATCATGTATTATTTATTTTTGCCTTGCCTTATTCCAGAATGGATTTGAGATGACTAACATGAAGAGTAGGTGTTTGATTACAATGAAATTAAAAACTACCTATGTAAGGGCTTAGAAATACAGTCAATGAGAATTATTTTTAAAATAAATAAATATGAAAGAAAATGTTTACATCTTAGCACCTCAGTATTTTAGACCTAGAAGGCACTTAAAGTTTCTCATCTAACCTTTACAGTTAGAGAAAATGAGCCATCATCCATTTATTCGTAAATATGAGCAAGTTAAGATGATAGTAACATTATTACTCAGTAGCAGAAATGGAAATTAGAACCTAAATCTAATTGTCAATTCTATGCTTTTTTTAACCTATACAATGCTGCTACAATAATAACAGGATTCTTATTTAAATTGAATTCAAAGCATCAAATCGTTCCTCAAATTTTTTACCTTAAGGACTTCAAACTTTCACATATTAAAGTACATATTGATAACAATTTAAATTTTATATATCACATGTAAATGTAAGCAACAAATGTTAAAAGTTATAGGAATTATTTCTTACATTAGTTTGCTACACAAAGCAGTATACTACAAAAGGGAGTCTAATACTATATAAAAACTGCTTGATGGTCTGGAAAATACTTGATATTTTAAATAGTAAAATGGTTTAATTAATTTATTTTTGAGACTAGGTCTCCCTACTTTTTTGCCAGTGGAACCGCAGGCTCACGTTGCCCCTGGTACCACGGACTCAGTCTCCAGCCTTAGCTTCCCAGGTAGCTGGGGTTACAAGCACATGCCACCACGCCCAGCTATTTTTTGGGGAACTAGGTCTTACGTTGCCTCGAGCGAGACTCGAACCGCAATCCCTGATCCCCACCACAGCTTCCTAGGCTGCTGCTTACAGGCATGCGCCACCATGCCCGGCTTACATTGGTTTAATTTAAATAAAAACTACTGCCCAGCTCAGTCTGTGTCATGGGGGGTCGAAGTGGGGGAGGAATAGGACATCAAACATGCTTATCAGACTGAAGTACACCTGAAACAGTTTTAATGGAAAACTGGTATCAAGTTGATTCAGATGAAATGTATTCAGTTCTTATTTGGAAATGTTTTCAGACTCGTACGTATAGTTTATATCAAGTTATGTTGTATTTTGTTTTTTTTCTGTCCTGTTGTTGAATTAGATTTTCAGATTTTTTCCCTTTGGTCCCAAGTTAAGTAAGACAAGAAGCATCTATGCAGGATAAGGGTCAAAAATGTACTTTGTGAGGCACAATTTTTTTTATTGTTATGCATTGTTTATTTCCTTTTTGGGTCTTCCATACTAGTTAAAAGTGTTTTTGGAAATTCTAGCTTTTCCCAATAGTACTATGTGAAAAATTGTGGAAAGAGGTTTTTTTTGTTTGTTTATTTGTTTAGTTTTGGTTTTGGTGTTGTTTGTTGTTGTTATTAATCTTAAAAGAAAAAAAGAAGAATGACCCTCTACTCCCAGTGGGTCAATATGAAGCAGTAGTATTCTAAGTGAGGTTCCCAAAGGAAAGGAAAACAGAACTATTTGTTCACCAATCTTTTCTTTCTTGCAGGAATTGGTCCTTATATGTTCCTGAGAAAATAATTCTGAGAACAAGATTGTTGAAAAAAAGTCAAGAATACAGAATAGAGTATACTGTAGTGACTACAGTAGATATTTGGGGAGATGTCTGCTCCACCTCTTTCTCTCAGAATTATCATCTCTAAGAGAAGTTGTCTTTGGAGCCATGTTGATTTGGCTTGACCTAGATCTTTTAGTAAATTATGGGTGGACTACAATGGTACATGTCCAAGTTTTGCCAACCAAATCTCCAAGATTTTGCACATTGAACATTGGAATTGTGATCAATTGGTGGTCTTAGAATTGGAAAGTGTCATGGTTCTAGGGCTAGATGGCCATTTTCTGCTGCATGCATAGAAAAGCAGAAAATAGCCAGGCATGGCAGCCTAGGAAGCCATGGCCGGGGCCAGGGATTGTGGTTCGAGTTCCAATGGGGGCACGTAGTGAGACTGAGTCCCAAAAAATAGCTGGGCATCTCCTACATGGCGTGGGATATAAATAAACCTTACTGTAGGGTTACTGAGATTTTTTGAATCGTCTGTTACTCAGCATAACTTAGTCTATCTTTATTGATACACAAAGTCTATGAGTTTCTGCTAAATTTCCCCACCTTGGCAACAGCCTCACTGGCTTTTTCAGTATGTACACAGTGTTGCCCCCGCTCACCTTAGAATATTTGTGTTATTTTCTCTCTCCTATCAAAGTTCTTAATACCCTTTCTACCCCCCTTTCCCTCACCCTCCAGTTATCATTTATTCACCAGTGAGATCTCAGTTTAATTGTAAAGTACTCAGAAAAAGATTGCATGACCTGTGTTCCAAATACCCTGAATTCATCTTCTTTGTCATTGTGTCTCACTGGTTACACTATATGTTTCATGAAGAAAAAGACCAAAAATGCTTTCATAACCATTGTATTCCTTTTCTCTTTCCAGTGAGCAGTATTTTCTGCATTTATTTTTTTGTTTGTTTTTTGTTTTTGGAGACTAACTAGGTCTCGCTATTTTTGCCCATGAAACCGCAGGCTCACGTTGCCTGGGGTACCACGGACTGAAGCAATCTCCAGCCTCAGCTTCCCAGGTAGCTGGGATTACAGGTGTGTGCCACCACACCCAGCTATTTTTTTTGGGACTCTGTCTCGCTATTTTTTTGGGGACTCTCGTGCTCCCAGTGGGACTTTTACTGGGATCCCTGGCCCCAGCCATGGCTTCCTAGGCTGCC
This sequence comes from Uropsilus gracilis, assembly GCA_004024945.1. NCBI lineage: Eukaryota > Metazoa > Chordata > Mammalia > Eulipotyphla > Talpidae > Uropsilus > Uropsilus gracilis. The sequence goes on along the minus strand of PVHY01010282.1, from coordinate 32,474 downwards.
ACCAGGCATGTGCCACCATGCCTGGCTAGAACATTGTCATTTTCATGGGAGAAAAAAAAGTGTAAATCAACCACAGGTTCTTAAAATATGTGCACACATTTCTTTCACTTTTCATCTGCCAAATTTTGTCATGCCTGAGAACATCGAGGGAAGGAAGATATAATCCTTCAAGAGAGAAGGATTATACGTACAGCAACGTAGAGCACTGAATATGGGTGAAGACTAATCTAGTACCTGTACCATGTTTAAGATTTGATATGTATCCTGGGAGCAATGGAAAAACATTTACTAAATTTCCCATTTTTTAGCAAATTATTTTTAGTAAATTATAATGAAGAGAACAACAGATTTGAAATGGGGAAGAATAAATTTGGGGATAAAGTTAGGAAATTATTTTTTTTTAAATGAAAAGAGGATTTAGGACAGCATCATGGTGTTGGGAATTTAGAGAAATCAATAGATTTCAAAGAGAATCTAGTGATGTGCAAAGTTGAAGCAGAGGTTTACGAGACCATGCGACCCTAGGATGTTGGAAGAAATATACACTAATTGGTTTCTGATATCTTACCATTTGTTGGCCCCAATCTTCTGGGAAATCTAATTATTTTACTCTTTTTCCTTGTGTTCCCTCTATTCTAGTAAGTCTTCTTTTTTACCTGAGAATATATTTTCTCAAACATATCGTTGTCACTAAGCCATTAAGCCAAAATGAGATCATCAGAGGAAGAGTGACACTACCATTCTGACTACTTGGTATAAGTAGGTATGACCAACAGCACAGTTTAATTAGCACTATCACTATCTTCTCTTCCAGTGACTTCTCTCCCCTAGTTTACTGATTATTCCCAAAAGATCCTGACACCAGCAAATCATAAGCAGCAAGTGTATTAAGCATACTATGATCCTCCTCACAGCACTTTTATAACACATTTATTGGTCACATGAATTTCTTCTTTGTGTAATAGTGGTTCTCCTTTTAGACTAAACTCACCAGTGATTCCATTTGTTTCATATGGCTTAGCATAGTAACTAGAATCTCTTCTGAATAGATTTAGTGCCTGTATGTTTCTGTATGTACAGAAACATTTTAGGATAGCTGCCAGCTAAGGATATGTAAGCTTGCCTTGAATGCCAAGTTTTAGCTTTTCAAGTCAAGAGCTTCTTTTTCTCCAACCCAATTTTGGGGACTTACAGGTTATTTACCCATACTTAGCTATCTTTCTCTCCCTCGACAACTACTCCTTTCACCTGGATGCTGAATCTACCACTCTTTTCCACCCTCAATAGATTAACAAGCATTTCCTGTTCCTTTCTCAGGCACCTGCCTATGATTTGACTGTACTCTAATGAATTTTAACTATCCTCCCAAATAAAATCATGTGGATTTTTTTCTCTGAAATAGATAATTTTTTCATGAAAGGGACACATTAAAGTACCATTTTTTTCTAGCTTGGTATATAGTCAAATGAATAACATTTTGAATTATATATATTTGAGGTAAGGGAAAAGAAAGTTTTAACCATTGAAAAATTAAACATTTTAATTCTCAGGATCCCTTCTATAGTCTTAAAAATTGTTGACTCTGGGATCTTTGTCTACATGGGTTTTATATTCTGATATTTAATGTATTAGAAGCTGAAACTGAAGGCCTTTTAAAGCACAAGAATATATAATATACTAATATTTCATTAGCCCATGCTACACAGTCCCTGAAAAATTCTACACCTGCAGGAGTGAGAAACCCAGTAACATCTTAATATTATATTTTATTATATTAATGTTATAGTGTATAATAATTAGCATATTACTATACAATATATTTTAGCATTAATATTATTACAAAAAGTTATATTTTTACAGGATACCACCACTGAAGAACTATTACTTTAAACCATTAGGCTATCTCTAATGATTGTGGATTAGTAAGGTTTTTCTACATGTAAATATGGGAATATGATCTCTGCTTCCAGACTTAAACTCTTTAATGCCAAAACAATTATAACTTTCTGGACTTTTCAAGTGAAGCAGTGGCATGGAACGTGAGAAATTTTGGCTGTTTTTGTTGAAATGATAAAGGAGTATAGGTATGAAAAAGTTAATGTGAAACATAACTATTGTAATACTAGCATACTTCCTTAGAGGGAAACACTGCTGCAATTATAAAATGGCAACAACAACAACAAAATCTGTAGGTACACAAAACTTAATATTGGTCCTATCAAGCATTGGAAAGGGTTTGGGTGGAAAGTGGACAACATGGAGGTGGTTTTCCTACAATCACTTCTTCAGTACACAGCTATTATTCAACAATATTTATCAAATATCTGAATTAGAGTAAAGTTTAGCTTTTGTAGCTAGGCGACACCAAATACATAACATACAAAGAATGATAATATGTGTAACTCATAAACAAGGATTGCACAAGTATTGTGTCTTGCACAAGTAGACAATTCAATTTTAAGACTTCTCTGTTCCATAAGGTTATCCAGGTACCTAGGATTCTTTGGTCTTCGACTCTGTCATCCATCATAGCATTATTCTGAGTTGCATGGTTGAAGCTGGGTCAAGAAACTCCATGATCTACCTTGTAAGAAGGAAAAGACAGTCTATGATTTTTGTCTTAAGTCCAAACTCAAAGTTAGCACACATCTCCAAGCAAGGCTGTGAAATGTTCTCTCTAACTGATTATGGACCTGCCACAACTCTTCTACTGAAGAAGAGGGGAAGGGTGCATTTTTGGTAATTCACAGCATCCACCCCATAGACTTTTTAGACAATGATTTTTGCTGTGAACCAAGTGATATCTCCTTGAGCTTTAAAATCCAAGCAACAAACCTGTAACTGTCATTCTTTAGGACCTAGCGTAAGTACATTCATTGTGTCTCTTTTAAAAAAGAAAAAGACCATAAATTCTTTGACACTCATAGCCAGTGAAAATGATTACATTCTTAGAACTCAGTCAATATTATGTGAGATGTCAAAACCAATTATAGGTATGTGATCAACAGTCTCAGCTGAGCCCAACCTTTAAATCATCCCAGCCCAGGCACTAGATAGGTGGCTGAAGAAACTATCTTGGTAACATATCTTCCAGTCAGTTATTCCAGCCTCCATCCAATCGACCTGCCAGCTGTTACTCATTCTATGTGAAGCCATAGGTGTCATGGAAAGAGACAGACAATCCCTGTTATGTTCTTTCCAATTTCTAGAACCATAGAATTTGTAAGCATATTAAAATAATTGGTTTGTATGTTCATTTTGGATGTGAGAGAGTTATAGATAACTGGAACATACATTCCAAACTGGATATTTACATAAGCCTTATTCTTAAACTTGCCATTGATAGAATTTTAAAAAATATTTAAGTTCTTTAAAACAAGTGAAAGCAAAATTTAGCTTTTACAATTCACCCACTCGGCAATATTTATGGCACATCCCCAATTTATGGGCATTGTAGCTGTAAAAACCACACTTTAGAATGCAGTTATATTCACTCCCATTTTTTCCAAGTAAAGTTTAAGGTTTGAGGATTGTTTTAAAATTACTGAGTAAAAAATCCTAATAGATTGGAGTTCTGTAATCTTCACAGTATCTGGTATTGATGAGAACTTGTTTGATTGATGTTACTTTAAAAAAGTATATATGTATATTCATATAGCTTATTCAGGTATGGCTAAAAAGATGTTTATTTTTCTAATTAAAAGTAAAAACTGCTAGCTACAAGTGCTTTTAAAATATAAAAATTACTTAAAATATGTCACTTTATAAAGATTCTTATGAAGGGATTCCTATTAAAGATGCTATTTTGGAAAAGGGTATTATAGTCATTTGCATGTTTATTTTTATATGCTGGTAATTCACATGATATGTGTGTTGCTTTTACAATTTAACTATAACCCTCTTGTCAAATGAAATTTTTAAAGTATCTTATCATACACATATTCACACAGTTGCACACACAGACTCAAAACAGTTTGAATGGTGTAAAATGTAAGATCCACATTTCTGTTGCCTTACTGTGTTGCCTATCACAACTAGCGCTACCTAAAGTTCTCCTTTATTAGAACAAAATGTGAATGATTCAAATACCATGCTTCAGCTGCCTTCATCATTTGAATGAGATAAGCTCTCAGCAAGATGTATTCAGAAAACTATGGTTCAAACTGTGTTATCCTGCTATAAAGCAATCTGCTAAACATTTCTGAAGCAATTTAAACAGCTGTGACTTAGTTGCAAACAATGTGGACACTTAATCTATTGACTTGAAATTGGAACTGCAGAGGAGACATTCTTGAGTTTTCACGAGTTCATTTGTTCCATAGAAAAATGCTTCCTATATTTTACGTGCTAAGAATGGAAAGCTAGAAACTGCACATTTTAAAAAGAATAAAAATTACCAACCTTAAAAATTGAGTTTTAATTAAAATCTGAAGTGTGGTAAATACAATACTACATATTGCAGGTATGAGCACTTTAAGAAGAAGTTTTGCTCAGAAGAATATGACAAATTTCTAATTTTGTATAAAGTTCTATTTAGTATAAATTCTTTACAAATACTTATGACTTAGTTATATCACCATTCTTATTTCAGTTTTCTTGTGCTGATAAAAACTGTATTTGGAGTAAATAATTATTCACCTAGAAAATACATGTCTTCCTGGTTTGAAACATACTTCAAAGATACTTTTGACATTGTGTACTGACAGTAAGATGTTATAGTAAGTGTACTATAGCTTTGATTTGACCAAATTAAGATTTGAAACTCACTATGAGATGTGAAAATCACACATCAACAATACAATTTGTAAATAAAGATAAAGCAACAGACAAAGAGGCTTATCAAAGTAAGGAAAAATAAATGTTCATTTTAATTACTTTTCAGTTAGTCATTTTAAAAGATACTATCTAGGTTGTGACTGTAATATGTTAAAACTCGCTGTGTAGACATCATTCTGGATATATTTGTTTAAAATAACCACTAAAAAAACCAGGATTTTCTCATTTTTAACCTCTTGGTTTGTTATTATGTGAGTTTAGTTAACAGATTAATAAAATAAATCATTTCTTACAGTCTATTGAGTACTTAACAGATTTTACATTACCTCAAATTTTTATGTGTAAACTGTCCTTTGACAGTCATTAACCTAATGTATTTTTCTCCTCTCATGGACTCTTTTTTTTTTTTTTTTTTTTTTTTTTTTTTTTTTTTTTTTTTTTTTTT
>PVHY01010282.1:0-27153 GCA_004024945.1 Uropsilus gracilis | reverse complement strand
CGCTTCATAGGCTGAAGCTTACAGGCTTTCTCATGGACTCTTGACATAGACTTACAATCCTAATAAGGGCAGTCTGAGCAAATTATTTTTGATTAGCACCTTTGCTTATTTACCCTAAATACCAAGTAAAAGTTGATCCCAATTTGGCTTTCTCCAATCACTTAACTGCTGAATTAATTTAGATACCTTCGGTGTAAATGATACACTAAATTCATTTGTTCTTCTTGAGGAGTAAGGAAGTCAGAAGTTATACTTTTTAAAAAACAAAGCTAACTCCGATTGTTAAGATTTGATTTGCTATCTGTATGCAGTTCTTGCAGGACATCCTTTGCCTAAGGCGGTGTTAATGGATGAAAGGTGGGACATTCCTGGGAAAGATTTGAAATGTGATAGTCAGGATTTTCTACATATTCATTCCCTCCACACTTGCTGTGATGTTGATGTGGTCTCTTTGATGGAGATAACTTGTAGACAAATGGTAGTTATATCTGAAAGTGGCAAAATAATGTTTTTCAGTATAACTTTTTTTTCCCCAGGCATAGGCCCCCTGCTCTCTCGTATGCATGTCCTTTGCCCCAGATGCTTAAAAATTACTTGAAATGGATTGGTAAAGTAAGACATGCAGAAAATAAGGGTAATAGCCCACAGCTACAGCATCAATTCATTTCAGAGTTTGTTATATGTACATACATACTTGCACACGTATATGTGTAAAACTCATAGTTTTAAATAGTCTAAATAATTCTCAAGAGAGCAAGCTGAACTTTACATTTTCAAAAGAAAGAAAATTCATATCATCCCTGTGTTAGCCTTAAAATTCTTCCTTTAATCAAATCTATAAAATTTTCAAATGTAAGTTCGCTCTCATGCTCAATTTAAAAAAATATTATTTAATTCTTATATTTAGCAATTCAAAAATAAGAGCAATTTTCAGATAACTGTATATCAGAATTAGATTAATTGGATAACCTATTCAATTCTGTATTTCAGCAGATATTCTGTTTATACATAATCTAATTTTTTAAACTACCAAGTGAAGGTGTTAAGGTTCCATGAGCTTTTTGATTTTAATTATTTGATAGATCTAATCAACATGATCAACCAAGGTGTAGACACTCATGCAGGCAGATTTTAATATTTGAGCTCTACTTTTAGTTCAAATTACTCTTTTGACCTATGTTATTTCAGATTTTTCTGTCTTATTAGCATCTGATTAATTGACTCAGAGTATAAAATACTAAAGTAACAAAGATGTGAAATAATAGGACTTAAAAGTAAAATAAAATAGACACTTAACTCTCTCCAAAGGACATATACCCTTGCTAAGTTCTAAGTTCATTCCCTGAGGCTGAAGTGAAAATCCTCTTTTTGCCTCTGTTTGCCTTAACCAGTATACTTATTGGACCACACTTCACATATGACAGAACCTATGTGAAAATATGTGCTAGATATATGTACATGTGAATCAAATATATTAATCCAATAATGATATTATAATAAACATTGATGCCAAATTACCCTAACAGCTTTTTAAAGTCATGCTTGTACTTACAAGTGAGGAAATGGAGACTAAAAGCTAAGATGAACTGTTTTGAGGCTTCAAAGCTGTAGGAGACAGAGATAGGATTCAAAATTGTCTAACTTGGAAGCATGTTCTTTTAATGCTAACATTCACTGCTACATTGCACAAATCCAAATATTAATGTTTTGGGCCAGGTCACATATTCAGAAACCAAATAAGAGTGAGATAGTTACTGGTAAGAGAGGATTTGAGACACCATTCTAGCAATTCTGAATTTTCTGTCATTTCCTTGATCACAGTGGGCACCATACCGAATGTTTCCTATAGTTTACTGTCTTTCCCAGTTATACTTACAAATACTAGTCATTCAAATGTATTTTTTTACTGTTATACTATTTCTTATTTTATTATTTTCATACAACAGTCATATTTGTGCAGACAGATTTCTTGATTCATTGCCCTTGGGAAGCCTGGAATCTTTCAGAACTTGTAAACAGTAAATAAAGAACAGGATAGGAACCTTCCTTTCTGACCCCTGACCCTAATGTCCAGTCAGAGCTCATTTCAGAGAAATGAGGCCACATATTCAATGTTTACCAACATTTATTGGCTCCATATGTTCTCATAGAAGTCTTCTTTTTTGACAAAATGCAGCAAAACTTCTTTTCATGGGCCAGGTATGGTGGCATATGCCTGTAGGTGGCAGCCTAGGAAGCCACGACCTGGGCCAGGGATTGCGATTCGAGACCTGCCGGGGGCACGTAGCGAGTCCTAGTCCCAAAAAAATAGCTGGGCGTGGTGGTGCGCACCTGTAATCCCAGCTACCTGGGAAGCTGAGGCTGAGGATTGCTTGAGTCTGTGGTACCCCGGGCAACGTGAATCTGCGTTTTCAAAGGCAAAAATAGCGAGACCTAGTCTCCAAAAAAAAACCCCAACAACTTCTTTTCATATATAATTTGGGGAGATATTACAATCTGCTATGTAGAGGATAACATTCATACTCTATTCAAGTTTATGTATAGAATGTAGTATTTTATTTTTAAATTACTCAAAGGAGTTAGTAACCATTGTGACCCTTTTAATTCTACCTTTCTCTTCAAATCATTTTCAAAGACAGGAACAACATAAATATGTTCTACCGCCATGTAAAGGATACATAATAAGTTTAATTTCACATCCCTAGTGTACTGCTTTTGAAGTATACTCTTTAGTACTGTGGTATTTTCCCTAATTACTCATGTCTAATTATGTTCACAAGTCATTATTAATAATGACATCTACTTCCTTATTCAGTTAAACATTTGCATAATGTTCCCAGTATAATTAAACATTCACACAGGTATTTTGAATAACAAGATGTACTAAACTCCTTAACACTATATTTTAAAAGTCATATTTCTTTTGTCTAACTTAATACTTTAAAATTAAGAAAATTCAAAGTCGTCTTAAAATTCTTCTTTGGAAAACATATTACAAACACTTAAAGAAAAATGTTATATGAGGCTCATCTTATTCAATATTTTGTGATAATTTTAAATCTTAATGTAACTGAAACTAGTTTATAACACTAGTTAGAAGCAACTTTATGGTGTTTAAATATTACTACTCATGATTAACTTAGTATCAAAATTCAAATTCAAACAAGTCTCATTGATGTGTTGTATCTCAAACTACAAGCAATAAATGATCACCATTTCCCCACTGGGCACTGTGGCACCTGCTTGTAAGCGAGAGCCTATGGAGTGGAGGCTGGGACTGGGGATGGTGGTTGGAGTTCCTCCCGGGGCAACATAGTGAGTCCTAGTCCCCCCACCAAAAAATAGCTGGGCATGGTGGTGCATGCCTGTAATTCCAGCTACCTGGGAAGCTGAGGCTGAGGATTGCTTGAGTCCATGGTACTCCGGGCAACATGGGCCTGTGGTTCCATGGGCAAACATATAGACCTAGTCTCAAAAATAAACAAACAAATAAATAGATAAAAAAGATCACCATTTCAAGGAATAGTTGAAAAACTTCAGTTTATATATTTAGGAATAATATGGAGGGATCAGAAAAGATACTCACATTTTAATCTTTAACACTTCACACCTCCTTCAGTGATCTCATTTCTCTTTTAGCTACCAGTGGCATCACAAAGCACTAACTCCCATTTTATAGAAGTCTAGCCTTGATCTTTTTCTCTAACTTCAGCCTTGCATCTCCTACTATATACTGAATATTCTGGATTTTCCATTTACCTAAACTCAAATTTCTTTAGAACTAAGCATATCATCTTTCTTCTCAAACTAGTCTCTGTTTTAGGTTTCCTTGTTTTTATAAAGATTATCTTCTACTTTATTCAGGCCTAAAATAATTTAAGTGATTTTTCCCTTCACATTTCACCCTTAGACAATTACTAAGGCTTCTCTGTTCATTACTTCACCAACATTTTTTACATCCATTCTTATTTTTCCTGTTGCTGCTTCCCTAGTCAACATCGCAATAGATTTTATAGGCTCATAATCTCTCATATTAAGTGTCCTTTAAAAATCACAGGAAGTTTGGATGAACAATACCTACAAAGTTGACTGCATCATTTTTTTTTTTTTTTTGCTTCTGAGAGCTGATTAGTGCTGTCAACATTAACATGAACTAATCTGGGTTCTCGCCAACATCTTTTCTTTTTTTTTTTTTCTTTCTTTTTGTCTGCCTATGACCGCCCCCCCTCCCCGCCTGCCTGCCATCCCCCACCCCTGCCTGCCCTGCCCCAGCCCACCCAGCCCATATCTCCAGCATCTTTTCTTAGTTGATTTCCTTTATTTCTTTTTTAATTTATTTTGGGCTAGCAGCGATACTTGAATGTCTATCTAGACTCCTTCTGTCTTTTCGTTTGCTACAAATCTCTGGTAGAGCCATCTCTTTTGTTAAATTCTCAATTAGCCTTAGATACTCTGTGTTTACAGCTTGCTCGCTCCGAATTACAAGATGAACCATGATGTGAGGTAGATCATTTTCTCTCCTGACCCACAATTCCCCATCCCCAAACCTACCTTCAGTCTACTCTTCCTGGTCATGAGGTGGTACTTGCATTTCCAAGAGACTACTTATACATACTGAAGATCACTCGTCTTTTTGTCAGAGAACAAACTAATCTCTCTTGACCTGTAATATGAATACTGACAACACTTGTTTATTTAGTGATGGCAGTGGGCATCTATACCCTATCCCACTCAAAGCTTTCCCACAATATCTCTCTTCATTGGGGTTACACTTGAAATTTTCTGCTGCTGCTGCTGCACAAAAAGGATATGTTCCAATGTATGACACACTTGGAACAGCTTCAAATTATGTAGATTAACCTGTAGTTCTGATTCTTCTTTTGCCCATTTCATAAGGCATATACAAACACAAGACAAAGAGAGCAATCTTTTATCTTCTCTAAAGAAGAAAGCAACTGTTAACAGACTTTGAAAGCAGCTCCAGCTTGGAGATGTTGAAGTGTATTAAATTGCTATTTCTTTTGTGGGTTAAAAGGTTAAATGTAATTTTCATTGTTTCAAGGCAACCTAAAGGTCGAAAGACTAAGCATCTCACACAGACTCTTAGGAGATCTTTTTCAGCCAGCAGTTTCTTGTGCTGGGAAAGGAAGACCTGGAAACTTCAAAGGGCTTGCTTGAGTTTAGTATCAATTACTAGTATCAACCTAGTAATTCAGGTTTTTCTCTGAATTTCAGGCCAGGACCTCCCCATTAAACATAGTGAATTCAAGATTTTAAGTTAGTCATTTTCAAATTTTGTAAATCAATTGTTTCACTGCTTTAGATTAACTTTAGATTTCCATATTAAGCCTAAGGAAATAGGCAAACCAAACAGCTTTATTTGTTAAAAAAAATTCCCAGGATAAACAACTCTGGTTTTGAATTTCAAAAAATTCAAAGAAAATAATTTCAATTGGCAGGTCCAGGCTAAGAACAGAGAGGGAAGCATGCACATTGAACTGTGGTGAGGGACTATGAATGATATGGTGATAGGTGTACCACAGTGGCAATACCTGATGGGGATCCAAATAGTACCTCAATTAAAAAAATTTAATTTAAATAGAGAAATAATCCCAATTTAGTTGAACACAGCTTTTTTATAGGCAAAATTCACATATGTAAATTCTGACTATTTTCCGAACGAACTTCTCAAACCTCAGTGTATATAAGAAACACTTGAAGTTACTTATTAAACATGCAGATTTCTAAACCTAGTCCCATACTAGGTCCCATACTAGGTCCAAATCAAAATCAGTAGTGAATCAGTGTCAATTTAGGCACCTTCATTCTAGTATACTGGATATACTAGAATGAGATACCACCTTACACCAGTATTCATTCTAGTATACTGGATATTTTTACACAGATTTAAGAAAAATTTTTTAAATTTATATATAAATTTCACAACATTGTAATCTCAAGGATTTGCCCTCCCCCTCTCTCCCTTTAGCTCCTGCTCAAAGTTATGCGCTTCAGTTTGGTGCTTAACTGGTTTTGACTCTTCCTCAAGGCTTTTGTTTATTTTTTCCCCTATATCCCATATATTAATGAAACCATTTGGTTTCTGTCTTTTTCTTTATGGCTTGTTTCTGCTAACATGATTTCTTCTAAATACATCATGTTGTTATGAAATCGTCAACTTTGTCATTTTTAATTGATGAGTAATATTCCATTTTTTTCATCCAGTCATCCGTTTTGGGGCATTTAGGTTGTTTCCATGACCTTGCAATTATAAATTGTGCTGCAGTAAACATCTGAGCACAGGTGTCCCTTTGTACCCACATTAAGGTCTCTTTTGGGTAGATTCCCAAAAGAGCAATTGCTGGGTCATATGGTAGTTTTATTTTCATTAGCTTGAGGGTCCTCCACACAGCTTTCCATAGTGGTTGAACTAGTTTACATTCCCACCATCAGTGTAGTAGTGTTTCTTTCTCTCCACATCCTCGCCAGCAATTCTTGCTGCTCATTCTTTGGATGTGGGCCATTCTTACTGGTGTAAGGTGGTATCTCATTGTGGTTTTGATTTGCATTTCTCTTATTATTAGCAATGTTGAGCAATTTTTCATGTGCCTGTTGGTCATTTGTATTTCCTCTTTGGACAAGTGTCTTTTTAGTTCTTCTCCCCATTTTTTGATTGGGCTTTTTGTTTTGCTTTTGTTTAGTTTTGTGAGTTCCTTGTGAATCTTTGTTATTAAACCCTTGTCGCTCATGTGGAGGGCAAAGATTTTTTCCCATTCAGTTGGGCATCTTTTAGTTTTTTTTGTATTCCCTTGTCGCTCATGTGGAGGGCAAAGATTTTTTCCCATTCAGTTGGGCATCTTTTAGTTTTTTCTGTAGTCTCTTTTGCTGTACAGAAGCTTTTTTTGATGTAGTCCCATCTGTTTATGTTTTCCTTCATTTTTTTGCCATCTGCAGATGTTTCCAGAAAGGGATTTCTGAACTGTAGTTAATGGAGAGTTTTGCCCAAGTTTTCCTCGATGTATGCTATGGTTTCAGGTCTGACCTCTAAGTCTCTTATCCATTTTGAGTTGATTTTTGTACATGGATTAAGGGAGTTTTCTTGGCCCATTTTTTGCATGTCTTAGTCCAATTTTCCCAGCACCATTTATTGAAGAGGGTATCTTTGTTCCAAGGTAACTTTTTCACATCTTTGTTGAAAATTAGTTGACTATATATGTGTGGTTTTATTTCAGGGCACTCAATTCTGTTCTTTTGGTCTGACTGTTTTTGTACCAATACCATGCTGTTTTAATTATTATAGCTTTGTAGTATAGTTTGAAGTTTGGAATTGTAATACCTCCATTTTCTTTTTTTCTGGTCAGGAGGCTTTTTGATATACAGGGTCTTTTGTTATTCCATACGAATTTCAGTAATTTTTGTTCTATCTCTTTAAAAAATGTCATGGTATTTTTATTGGGATTGCATTGAATCTGTAGATTGCCTTTGGTAGGATGGTCATTTTGATAATATTAATTCTTCCATTCCATGAACAGCGAATGTCTTTCCATTTCCTTATGTCTTCTTCTATCTCTTTTAGGAGCATTTTAAAATTTTCTTTATATAATTCTTTAACATTCTTGGTTAGGTTTATTCCCAAGTATTTAATTTTTTTTGGTGTGATGGTAAATGGGATGGTTTTTCTGATTTCTTCTTCGTCTGTTTGACTTTTTGCATACAGGAAAGCCACTGACCTCTGTGTGTTGATTACACAGATGTTTGAATAGTAATGCCATTGCCATTGCTTTTCTCGTGGATTCTGACCCTTGGATTGCTAATCTGGGCCTAAATACTAGACTGCTTCCTCAAAACTCACAAAATGGAGAGTATTAGCACTACCCTATATATCACCATGTTGACAGTTCTCAACAGAGCTGAAATGTATTAGCATATATGTTGGATTGGAAAATGGTTACTAGAAAAGTGTTCTTTCATGTGTGGACCAAATCATCAATTCTCATTAAGATATCACCTACTGGAGCAGAGCACGGTAGCTCGTGCCTGTAAGCTTCAGCCTATGAAGCGGCTGGAGCTAGGGGTTGCGGTTTGAGTCCCACTCAGGGCAACACAGTGAAACCTAGTTCCAAAAAATAGCTGGGCATGGTGGCACACACCTGTAATCCCAGCTACCTGGGAAGCTGAGGCTGGGGATTGCTTGAGTCCGTGGTACCCTGGGCAATGTGAGCCTGAGGTTCCATGGGCAAAAAAATAGTGAGACCTGGTCTCAAAATAAAAATCACCTACTCATTTATATATGAATATTCTGTTCAAACATTTGATGTAGTCAGCATGATAGGGGGGCTGTGGTGGAATTGGTGGCCATTTTCCCCAGCACGGTGGTACTGCATTAGAATAGTGGTTATTGTACACTGATGGGCAGAGGCTTGGAGAAGGGAACCTAAGTCTTCTGGCAAAGACAGAGAGGAAATTTAAGGAGTGGCTGGAGAGTGAGGAAGGAGAAGAGGAAGAAGGAGGTGGGGAAGAGAGGGGAGCAGAGCAGCAGGGAGGCTGGAGAACCCAGAGCTGTCACTGCCATGTGCAGCAGGAGGGCAGGGAAGGAAGCCATGCTGTGGGCTTCCCTTCTCAGCCTGGGCTGGTGAGGAGCCCAGGAAAGCATGTTGGAGAAACTTGTGACTTTTGTAAGCAGTCTTGGAAATTTGATAGTTGAGAACTTTGTTTAATATTGAAACTGTGAGGCTTGGAAATTGTCTGGAGACCTAAAGAGAACTTTCTGTGATGCTATTTTCATCGTGAGACATCTGAAGTGGTTGCTGCTCTTGTATTGAGTGAGTCTTGCTGGTTTTGGGTCACTTTAGAGTTGAAGCTAAAAGAATACTGGAGCTGTGCCTTTTGGAGAAAAATTGATGATGCCATTCTGGCTTTCTTCATTGGATTTGAATCTCCTGTTTTTGAAGAAGGATAGATGATGTCATTTTGGTTTTTTCACCTGGCTTGAAGTGAGTAGAGTTGTGCCTTTGGAAGGAGGAGTAGCAATGCCATCTTGGTTCCTTCACCTGGCTTGAAGGTGATATGGCCACCATTTTGTGGAAGCACATGGCTGAAGGTCACATGTATCCTCTTGGACTAGAGGCTGGACTGGTTGGTAAGATTACCAAAGGTAGCCAGGCACGGTGGTGGTTTGTGCCTGTAAGCTTCAGCCTATGAAGCAGCTAGGGCTAGGGATCGCAGTTCGAGTCCTTCTCGGGGCGACACAGCGAGACCTAGTTCCAAAAAATAGCTGGGCGTGGTGGTGCGTGCCTGTAATCCCAGCTACCTGGGAAGCTGAGGCTGGGGATTGCTGGAGTCTGTGGTACTCCGGGCAACATGAGCCTGCGGGTCCATGGGCAAAAATAGCAAGACCTAGCCTAAAAAAAAAAAAAAAAAAAGATTACCAAAGGGGTTCTTTGTACCCTCAGTGACTTTTGTTTGTTTTGTGCTTTCAAGAAGTAAATCTGTTTTTGCCTCCTCTTAAGGTTTGTGTGGTCTTGCTACTGCTTGTGCAGGCTGGGACAAACCTGGTGTATGGCTGGCTTTAAAGGGCCAGCTGCTCCCATTTGTAAGTTTAATTATATACCCTGTTTTGCCTGTTTTCTTACCCGATTTCAAGCACAATACATATAATAAGTATCCAAGTATTTCTATTCCAACCCCCACCTCTCTTCAACTAAACTCATTATTATTGTTTTCTCCATCTGTTTTTCCTTCATTTTCTCTCTTTGAACTAATGGCACCACAAACCACTTAAGTGATTCCCACGAAAGCTCAGGATTGTCTCATTACCATGTTTCACCCCTCATCTCACTAGTCATGATGTGTCTAAGTTTATTTTCAGTTTACTTTTCTCATCGTCTTCATCACCATTGCTCTAGAGCCCTCATTTAGATGCTTGTCTTCTCTTCTGGGTTTTTGAAATAGTCTCTTTGAAAAAGTCTTCTTTAGTCTCACTTTTTCTGCAATTATTTTCATTGTCTTTAGAGGTACATTTCTAAAAGACAAAGTTTTGGCCACTCCTAAAGTGACAACTCATTACCTACCAGATAAAGTCCAACCCATTTGTATGACATACAAGGCCCTTTGTGATTTAGTTTAACTTTCTAGCCTGATAATCTCTTGCTATTCCTGCCTTTAGTGTCAACCCCACTGGCTGCTCACACCCTGTATTTACTTTGCTAAACCTCTGTAACCACACCCCAGTGAGTCCTTTTAGATCTTAGAGTATGTGACACAAACTGAACTTCTATACTAGCACTTACTGTCCTGTGATTCTTTCATTTACACAATTATTATTCAAATAGATTGTGAACTTCTAGAAGGCTACAAGTAGTATTATCTTTGTATCAGTTGCAGATAGCACTTCCTGACATAGTAGGTCAATAAAGTTACAAATACATGATTGACTTGATGGCCTACTATATGTTAAACACTATGCATCTTAGTTTCACTTACAAAATGGATAAATGTACTATCAAAGTGTATTTTAACATTTGCATTTTTAGTAAATGTTAGTTTTGCCGAATTCCATTTGTTTTATTTTTAGAAGTGTGAGAATTATAAGCCAAAGCTTATGATTCAAATCCAGCAGTTTTAGTTTTCATTGAGCTATAATGATTGTGGGTGAGAATTCTTCCTTTAGATTTCCTCACTGATGCTTCCTAATACATAACTATGGGTATAGACCTAAGGAGAGGCTAGCAATGATGCCCCCAAACATCTCAAAATGAGTGGTCATTAACAGGAAAGCAGCATCAGAATTTCAAACAACCTTGGACAAAAAGAGAAGTGTGAGAAACCAAAAATACAGTACTGAGGCACATACAACACAAAGCAACAATGACAAACCAAAATATATTAAAGAGAAAAGTCAGAACAGGGACTATGATGACACAAAAGTATGACAGCAAAACACACAGAGTCAAACTAAACGATTAACTGACTGAATGGACAATAAAACCCTGTACTTTTATGTGTAAGATAAAGATCATCAGGGGTAAGATCATCAGGTGAGTTTCCTCCTGTGTTCAGTGCTAGTGGGACCTCCATGCATTAGCATTACTCGAAGAGCTTAGTTTGTTTATAATTTGTGGTTATTTTTTCCTTTTGGAATTATGTTGGTATACCACAGTGTCTATGACCTAGGAGTATAGGTTTATACCTCTTCAAATATATGTTAAGATCTTAAAAAAATATAAGATGGCTTAAGAACTATAAAGATGCATGTGAAGTTACAAGGAAAGATTAGAAGGTGAAATTAGAGACAAGATAAAGGCAGATATAAGATGGCTTAAGAACTATAAAGTTGCATGTGAAGTTACAAGGAAAGATTAGAAGGTGAAATTAGAGGCAAGATAAAGACACTAGGGATGTGCTGACCACTGTGATTTCCCCAAATGGTGGAAACTCAACTGCCTTATGGTAGTGGGGGACTGCATTTGTGCTTTCCCCTAAAAGAGAGGAAGTTAAACTTCCTTTAATATCAGGACAGGGACCAACCATGGCCATGATGACAAACAGGTTTAACCTGCAATTTGAAGCCATGCTCTTCAAGGCAGTGTTTGGGAACAGCAGACTTATTAATCATTAAAATGGAGGACTGGCATATGAGGTTGTCAGATGTCTCATTCTGAAAATGTAATTTATTAAGCTCCTCTACTGTGCTGTTAAGGTCTAAGAATGCTAACAATTTTAGTTATCCAGTTTGGTTTTGAAGATGCTAAGTTATCCATAGTTAAGAAAGTAAATAATTCACCTTAATCCTGAACACAAACAACAGACTAGAGTCCAGCTAGTGAACAGCTGGGAAAGATTAGAATGTTTATCTTACAGTGCTTGATAGAAAGGGGATACAGGGTGTTTATTATACCCAGCAACCATGAGGTTTAGTCAGAGGTGCCTGCTGTGTTTCACAAAGGAAGGAAAAGAAACCACTTGAAAGTAAGTTAGGATCCTGTTGTATCAAATGCAGACTTGTCTCCTAACTCCCAAACACACAAGGAGAAGATGTCAAGCAACTAGACACAAGTTTCTGATATTTTCAAACTGATATTGGTAAGGAAGAACACATTTCACTTGAAGGCACAGGGGTTTAAGTACAGTCTAACCTCTTAAAGAAAAACATTAGAACTTATGGAGATGGCAGCACAACTAGAAATTATAGTAGATACTAAAGAATTAGTCCACACTCCACTAACAAAAAGTACACCTTTTCTTTATGGTGTCTCTAGTATTATTTGAGAGATATGACCTGCCCCTAGATAAGTGCTGATGTGTTTATTCTCCTGGTTCTAGACTCTGCTGTGTCCATAATCTAAATCTAATTTTTGAACTTAAAGCTATATTTTTCCTTGCCCACAGTTTTTTTTTTGTTTTTTTGTTTTTTTGAGAGACTAGGTCTTGCTATGTTGCTGGGGTAATACCGAGCCTGTGGACTCAAGTGATCCCTAGCCTCAGACTCCCAAGGCTGGGATTAAAGGTGCACGTCACCACATCTGGCTTCCTTTCCCACAATACTATCCTTTTTCTTTCATAATTTGCTCTCTTATTTAAAACGTATTGCACAGTTCAGTTCATTATATTTATGTTTATGACTTCTTGCTGTTGTCAATGTGAATTTAAAACTCATGAAATACGTAAACAGTACTAGATTGACTACTATATGCTTTTCCCACTTTATATCATTTCTTGACCTGTAAGAATACTACAGCAATGCAGAGCAGCAGTATTAAGTAGGCTGCATGAGAAATTGCAAATATGTGTAGAAGTCAGTCTAGTACTTACAGAAGTAAAGATACCTGCAATACCTGTGGTGTGGGGGATTTTTTTTTGATAACCGGGTAAAATAGAACTCTTGCTTTCATCTCAAATGCAGGGAAGTTATGTTATTTTTATTTTTATTTTTTTTGAGACTAGGTCTCGCTATTTTTGCCCGTGGAACCGTAGGCTCTCGTTGCCTGGGGTACCATAGACTCAAGCAATCCCAGGTAGCTGGGATTACAGGTGCGCGCCGCCACACCCAGTTATTTTTTTGGAACTAGGTCTCGCTGCGGGCCCCAGGTGGAACTCAAACCGCGACCCTGGCCGCTTCATAGGCTGAAGTTTACAGGCATGAGCCACCGTGCCCGGCCCTTTTTTCTTGGATTTTCTTTTTCTAACTTTTCACAAGTTGTGTTTACAATTATCAGCTTAATGCTGACTTGAGAGAGTTGAGAATCTCTTTCAGTTTTTACCTACTGCTGAGCATAGTTAAATTGTAGAATAAAACGATTATCTTTTCTGCATAGATAACTGTGGCACAACTTTGCTTCTGTTCACAGGGGGTCCTTAATTTGGTCTGAGTTATGTTTTAATAGTTTTCAAACACTTTATGAAAGCCCAAATTTTATAATTAATAAATACTATAAGATTATTTTAGGGCCATTTAAAAGTGACAAACAATGTGGTAGTATGGTGGTTTTGGGAGATAGGATATTTGGGAGATGGGATAATTAGGGTCAGAGGGTGGAAGCCTGTATGGGATTTGACCTTTATTAATATGTGAAAACAGCTTGTTGATTAAAAGATGTCTCTGTTTGGTCAAATCAGTGTCCTAAAAGAGGGTCCTCAAAGAAACTGACACTGCCAGTATCTGAATCTCAGACTTCTGTCCTCTGTGACCGAGGTGTAAATTTCTGTTGTTTGTAAGCTCCCTAACCATGGTACTTTGTTATAGCAGCTAAAGGTGATTAAGAGACATCCTTTCTTGAAAAAGAGAAATACCAAATACTGGGGATGATCTCACTTGCATGTGGGATATAGGGAAAACAAACAAAAGAACAAGAAAAAGCTAAAACTAACTGATAACAGATCTAAAAGAGCATGGAAAGTGGGGGGAGGAGGGGGATGTCAGGGGAGGGATGAACATGAGGGATGATGGTTCATGATTGTTGGGAGGCTGATGTGATGGGAGAACTTGGGGATATATAACGATGTAGAAAAATAATATGTATACATACAAATATAAAATGCAAAAAAATACAAAAAAATTAAAATTGTATAAAAGAGAGAGAGAGAGAAGTCCCTTCTTTTAGAACTACATCCTAGGTACTTATGAATAAACTACTAGTCTGGAATTTGTTTGAAAACTTGTTCAGAGGTTCAGGGGATTTGGTATAGGTTAGAAGTATAGATAAAACAGGTTAGGACATGTTAATAAAATTTGAAACTGGATGATGAAATCTCATTCCAAGTCCCCTCAATTCCAAAGTCCACACACCGTTTTATCAATTCCATCAACTACAATACTGTATTTCTGTGTCTTCTTTAAATAAGGAAGTGATTTTTGAAAACCATATACTATGATTCACACCTCTAGTCTAATGCATTTTATTATACATCTTTGAAGAAAACAGAAAATGTTTTCCTTCAAACAAACAAAAAGATAAGAAAAAGCTAAAACATACTGACAGCAGAAGTAAAGCATAAAGAAAGTGAGGGGGAGGGAGGGTAAAATGGGGGGAAGGATGAGCACAAGAAATTCAGATGATAGTTCACCGATGGGAGAACCTGGGTATATACAGTAATGTATATATATTCAACCAATTACAAAATAAAATATTTAAATTGAGACCAAAAAAAAGGTTCCTTTTGGGAAATATTGTTATACTTATGACCACTCTCAGTACTGACTGACTTGGCACAAATTCAAGAAATGCTTCCTTCAGTTTGCACGTACAGAGATTTATCCCCCTGCTGAAGTCTCTGAGTTGTTGGAGTTAGTTCTGAAACTAGAAATGATTTCAAGTTCTCAAATGGTCACTTGTGGGAGGGTTCACTTTGGGTAGTTAACTGCCATCACCCATCTGAGCTTTCTGAGGGTCCTCAAATCTGAACTGGAAATGTCTACGCCATCAGCAGTGGATTTATCATGAACTTGTTGATGTGTAAGCTTCAGAGTTCACCCCTTGCTTGACCTGCTTCCAAGACCTTAGAAATATGTCAGTGAAGCTGGCCATGGTGGTGTGCACCTGTAATCCCAGCTACCTGAGAGGCTGAGACTAGGGAATCACTTGAGTCCATGGGTTCGAGACAACTTTGGGCAACATAGTGAGACCTAGTCTTTAAAAAAAAAAAGAAGAAAGAAAGAAATATGTCAATGAGTATGAATCCAGAGTACCTTAGTGTAGTTCCCTGCCAAGAAAACATGAATTAACCTGAAATCTTATGGCTGATTAATGATAAAACTTGATAATTTTCAAATTTGACAATGATCTGAAAAATGATATTGGGAATAATGAATGAGCTGAAAAAACTTTTCAAATGTGTCAAGAAGGAAAAAAACTTCTACTCAATCACCATAGGGAAAAGGTTATCTTTTTATCTCCTTTATAGAAAATATAACAAAATTATTGTCATTTAAAGATGTCACCAGGGAATATACAGCCAGAAGTAGAAAAAATATAAATGGTGTCTTGATATTAACTGATAAAATGTTATTTGAGGTGGAGGTTAGGAGATGTTTTTGGAATTTGTCAACTTCTCAAACTTTTAAATTTTTATTTTTTTCACATTCTACATGAATATTCACTTTTGAACCTGTGGTTCTTGCATTATAATTTTTTATTCCCTTTCTTAAAAGGTTCTCACAAACTGTATTAGCATCCATCAGGCACTATAAAATCTGGACCCACCCTTGTTCCCACTCCTGTACACTTCCACTCTGTTTCAGTACCATCATGGGCTGAACTGTTTTGCCTTCTTGATGGAAGCTGATAGAACTGCAAAAGTTTCCTACCTTTTCCTTTCTTGGAAGAAAAAGGGACTCATCCTAAAAAGTCAGTGGAGAATGTTGACCTCAGTGGAACCAGGCATTTGCACACCAGTGTTCTCTGGTATACACTTTTTTCACAGGTGGAGTTTTTACTATCGCATTGCCTTTCCTCATTAGAAACATGATCCGGGCTAAGCCATTGCCTGACTGTGAAAACTGGCTCCTGACTGCACACCTAGTAACTCTAGCTTTCCTCATGGGGTGGGCCTTTGTGCCCTGTCTTCCTAATATGATTTATGATAGCGCCTCAGTAAGCATACCCTGTGACAGAAGTCATATGGGGGTACTCTTCAGATCTCTCAGCCTGCCGTTTGTAATAATTCTGGCTCCTGCTACCTGGAGCACACATGACTCAGAGAACTTGGATCATAATATTTCCTCCTAAGACAAAGGTACATTCAGACACTGACTCTCAATTTCTCTCAGATATATGATAATCTCTGCTAGACTCTACTTAATGTTATCTATACTTTGAGTATTTTCTGAGTCAAAAACTTGGAAAAACCGAGTATCTCTGAAATCTGGTGTCCTGAAACATCCAGAAAAAATGTAACTAAAGAGTGCTTGCTGGTGTTTTAAATGACCTTAGATTGCTGTGTATTTTAAATTTATTCAGCTCTCCTTCACATACTGTTTCCTTCCCTTGCTATTCAATTAGCCATTGTCACTTATTGCAGGTTCATGGGCTTGCCAGTTTATATCCCTTCCTCACAGTAGAGCTAGCAGCCTTAAGAGTGAGTCTGAAGCCACACTACTGGGTGATAACAGGATTGTTGCATAAGAGAGTGAAATCCTGTGCATTTCCTTTCTATCCTTCATTTTCCTCATGTATGAAGTGGCAAAGGATAATGGTACCTACCTCCTGAGGTTGTTGTGAGGATTAAGTGAAATAAAAGTGCTTAGAGTAATGTCTGTAAAATCATGGGTGCTCAATAAATGTTTATTACTATCAATCTCCTCATTTGTTATTTCAAATTTGCTAAGGATTTGGAAATCAGTAATCAGGCTTATCAAAATAACCAACTAGCCTATGAGGAAAATGAGCATTAATGTAGTTGTTGCATTCATGCAGGAAAGCTTAAATGAAGCATCATCCTTTTAAGAGGGTTTGCCTATCTGATCTTTTTCTGATCAATAAAATCTTGACTACTATTATTGGTTTATACAGAATTTAATGTTCTAATGAAACATTCTCTAATCCAAGTCTTTATAATCATAATTTAAAAATAGATAAAAGGGATTCAACCTAAAATATGAGCATGTAACTTACAGGTAATTTATATTAAACATAATGTTCAGATCTAACTTAAAAAGTATGTGTGGTTCTGATATTGACCCCAAATACTCAAAGTTCTGGAACTGGTGACATCCTTAGTCAGTAATGAATAAAGGATAAGTCTCTAACGCCCTCAGTTTAGATGCTCTTTTTCCATTATCCTGGTTTTCATAAGTTCCAGCTGTTCTGTTTCATTTACTTATTCTTCCTTGTTTTCTAGAACAGACCAGAAATATCTAGTGCAGAGTTGGCTTCAGCCTAATTGTGAGACAAGGTTTCTTTAACTAATTAATTAATTAGTTAATTAATTAATTATTATCATTTTTAAGAGACTAGGCCTTGCTATGGTATCCAAGGTTTTCTTTTACCCGTAGACTCAAGTGATCACAGCCTCAGTCTCCCAGGTAACTGGGATTACAGGTGCATGCCACCACGCCTGGCTTTGTGAGAGAAGATTTCTATCTCTGAGATGAGAATGGAGATTATGATACCAAGCATATAATAGTCTCTCAAAAAAAATCAAGTGAGTAGATGATTATTCCTGCTCAGTGGGAAGAAAATAATGCACATAGTCTAGAAAATTTGTCCCCAAATTACATAGAAATCATTGGCACTCAAATGTTGCATTTTCCTATGCCATACTAGCAACACACCATTGCAGCTCTTCCAGTTGGGACTTGTAGTGTTTCGTACATACAATAAACCGTGCCTGCATGAAGCCATTACACACAAGTTGAGGGACACTTGTCCTGGCGGGTCAGAGGTATTTTTTGCTTGGTTTGACTGGATAAGTCACATTGTTCCAAGCAGATTTCAGATAACAGAACAGATGGTATAGTGGTTAAGGACATTAAAATCTTGTAAATTCCACTTCTTTTGCTTGAAATTTTGACTGAGCTCAATCTTTACTCACAGGGTCTTAAGTTTAAGAGTATCAAATCCCTTAGCAGGGTGTTTTTAAATTTTATTTTCTCTGCTAGCATCATAATAAACATCCAAGCATATAATAAATTTAAAAATAAAAAAGAGGGATGTTAAGAAATAAGTGATCAAAATCAGAACTAAGTTCAAAACAAGTAGAAAGGTTTACTATAAGTAAATTTAAAAATTAGTTGCTCCATCTAGTGGTAAACTGTTATATGATTTCAGTGAAGAGATTGTAGTTTTTCATGTTAAGAGATTTTGTTCAATTTGTTGTGGTAAGTGGAAACAGATATTTAAAAGACTCGTTGCTTTATTGTATCGCTTAAATTAACAGAAAATTCTTTCACATATAAAGGAATCATCACCACTTAATGAATGGTAAGAGATAAAGATATTTACTGGTCAAATCAAATAGTAACTTCTTTTAAATTACTTCCTTCTCTATTTTTCTCATGTTTAGGAACTTGTATTAATATTGAGAGCAATACCTATACTTTTATTTTTATTCATATGTTATCTTGAAAATATTTTTTAAAATGTAGGCTTTAATATAGATTAAGAGGAGAGAAATGCTGACAAAGAATGAGCCTTGGGGTTTGCAGCCAAAGGTTTTTTGACTTTTGGCTGTTTTTTTTTTTAATTGATTGTAAATCATTAAACATCATTGTCTACTCCAAAGTTCTCCCATCATCTTATCACCCATGAACCATCTTAATCTCTTAGTGCCCATCCCTTCCCCAATTTTACGCTCCTCCCCTTCTCTTGCTGTATGCTTCAATTGTTGGTAGTTTTACATTTTTCTTGCCCATCTGTTTGTTTGTTTTCCCTATATTCCTCCTATAAGTGAGACCATCCAGTATTTCTCTGTTTTCTTTCTGGATAGTTTTCACTAACATTTTTCCTTCCTGTTCCATCCATGTTGCTGCAAATGACATAAGTTTGTGTTCTTTGATTGATGAATAATTTTCCATTGTGTAAATATACCACATCTTTTTAAACCATTCATCAGTTTTGGGGCACTTGGAGTGTTTTTATATCTTTTAAAAATATTTATTTCAAATGTTTTATTCATTCTTTTAATTTCTTATATAACTAAATGGTCGCTCAATTTTTCTTACATCACTAAATGGTCGCTCAAATGCCCTTCCCTCCCCCTCGACAACCCCCTCTGTTCACTGAGACCCCTCTCTCCTTGTTTTTTGATTTCTGTTGAGTCCATTGGTCTCTTCCTTTTTTTTTTTTTTTTTTTTTTTTGAGACTAGGTCTTGCTATTTTTGCCCGTGGAACTGCAGGCTCTCGTTGCCCGGGGTACCACAGACTCAAGCAATCCCCAGACTCAGCTTCCCAGGTAGCTGGGATTACAGACGCGTGCCACTACGCCCAGGTATTTTTTTGGAACTAGGTCTCGCTACTGGCCCCAGGCGGGACTCGAACCACGATTCCTGGTCCCTGCCGCTTCATAGGCTGAAGCATACAGGCACGAGTCACCGTGCCCGGCTGGTCTCTTCCATTTCTGTGGCATTGTCCTTACCATTACCGTTTCTCCAATCCAGTATGCATTGTCTTTCACGATGTTCCTTCTCCTGCATCCCACCCAGATGTGTGGGCAGGATCTTTATTTGGTTCCTAACCCATTCTATGTCGCTGTTTGCAATGCTTGTGCTTTTCTTATACTTTCTGAAGACTAAGTGGAGTGAGAGTGAAAAAGAAGGGGGTCCTGAACCCATCCCTTTCCCCACCACTGCCACAGACCATGTATTGGCACCTCCCAGCATAGGGGTGTGTCTGGCAGGCCACACATGGGCAGTCATGACTTCCCCCATGGATTGAAGCCTGGACCATGGCGAACTTCGCCTGGCAGTCAGGGACCTGCGGTGTGCAGTCCCTTATTGGTGGGTAGGGAAAGTTCCCTTCCCCATTCCCTGCAGTCCCTCTCACCCATGCTGGAGCCATGCCCGGGTGTCCACGCTACCTCCGCCCTTCATTGGATAAGGAGCTCGGCAGCATCGATCCTGAGGTGGGCCAGTGTGCAGCCGCTGGTTGGTGGGGGGATTTACCTCCTCACTGGCATCTTGCTTGTAGTGTCTCCATAACTTGCTGGCATCTCCTTGTAGTGTCTCCATAACTTGGTAATTGTAAATAGTGTTGCAATAAATATCCAGATACACGTGTCATTTTGAACTAGTGTTTTTGTGTCCTTTGGGTATATTACCAGTAGTGGGATCACTGTAGCAATAGTAGTTCCATTATCAGTAGTTTGAGGGTCCTTGGTAGAGCCTTCCATAGTGGCTGGACCAGTTTGCACCCCCACCAGCATTGTAAGAGGGTTCCTTTTTCTCTACATCCATGCCTGCACTTGTTGCCCATTTTTTTAAATATGGGCCATTCATACTGGTGTAAGATGGTATCTCTGCGTGACTTTGATTTGCATTTTCCTGATTATTAGTGATGTTGAGCATCTTTTCATAGGCCTACTGACCATTTGTATTTCCTTTTTTGAGAAGTGTCTTTTTATTTATTCTCCCCATTTTTTGACTGGGTTTTTTGCTTTGTTTTTGTTAAGTTATATGAGCTCTTTGTGTATTTTTGTTATCAGACCCTTGTATGCAGGGCAAATTTTTTTTCTAATTTATTTATATATAAATTTCACATCATTGTAATCCCAGGGATTTACCCCCTCCACCCTCCCCACCGTTCCCCCTCCTTTCCCTCCTGCCCAGAGTTGTGTGCTTAAGTTTGGTGCTTAGCTTGTTTTCACTTTTCTTCAAGGCTTTTTTTTTTATTTTTTCACTATATCCCATATATTAGTGAAGCCATTTGGCTTCTGTCTTTTTCTTTTTGACTTGTTTCTGATAATATGATTTCTTCTAAGTACATCCATGTTGTTATAAAATCATCAAATTTGTCATTTTTAATTGATGAGCAATATTCCATCATGTATATATACCACATTTTTTTCATCCAATTATATGTTTTGGGGTATTTAGGTTGCATCCAAGTCCTTGCAATTATAAATAGTGCTGCAGTAAACATCTGAGCACAGGTGTCCCTTTGTACCCACATTGAGGTCTCTTTTGGGTAGATTCCCAAGAGAGCAATTGCTGGGTCAAATGGTAGTTCCATTTTCATTAGCTTGAGGGTCCTCCACACAGCTTTCCATAGTGGTTGGACCAGTTTACATTCCCATCAGCAGTGTAAGAGTGTTCATTTTCTCTCAACATCCTCGCCAGCACTTGCTGTTGCCCATTCTTTGGATGTGGGCCATTCTTACTGGTGTAATGTGGTATCTCATTGTGGTTTTGATTTGTATTTTCCTTACTGCTAGTGACATTGACCAGTTTTTCATGCGCCTGTTGGCCATTTGTATTTCCTCTTTGGAGAAGTGTCTTTTTAGTTCTTCTTTCCATTTTTTGATTGGACTTCTTGTTTTGATTTTGTTTAGTTGTGTGAGTTCCTTGTGGATCTTCATTATTAAACCCTTATCACTCTTGTGGAGGGCAAGCATATTTTCCCATTTGGCTTCTTTTAGTTTTTTCTGTTGTCTCTTTAGCTGTACAGAAGCTTTTTAGTTTGATGTAGTCCCATCTGTTTATGTTTTCCTTCATTTTTTTTTACCATCTGTAGATGTTTCCAGAAAAGGATATCTGAAGTGTAATTCTTGGAGAGTTTTGCCCAAGTTTTCCCTCTATGTATTTTATGGTTTCAGGTCTTTCATCCAAGTCTTTTATTCATTTTGAGTTGGGCTTTATACATGGGGTTGGGAGTTGTCTAGGTTCTCTTTTCTGCATGTAGTTTTTCCAGCACCATTTATTGAAGAGGTTGTCCTTGTTATAGAGTATGATTTTTTGCCCCTTTGTCAAAAATTAGTTGCCCATACAGATGTGGCTTTATTTCTGGGCACTCAATTCTGTTCCATTGGTCTATCTGTTTTTGTTCGAGTACCATGCTATTTTCAGTATTATGGCTTTGTAGTATAACTTGAAGTCTGGGATTGTAATATATATGTCCCCTCTTCTGTTGGTCAGGAGGGTTTGGATATTTAGGGTCTTTTGTTATTCCATATGAATTTCAGTAATTTTTGTTCTATCTCTTTAAAAAATGCCATTGGGATTTTTATTGGAATTGCATTGAATCTGTAGATTGTTTTTAGCAGTATGGTCATTTTGATGTTAATTCTTCCAATCTATGAGCAGGAATGTTTTTCCATTTTTTAGCATCTTCTATTTCTTTTAAAAATGTTTTATAGTTTTCTTTGTATAGAGCTTCCATGTATTTTGTTAGGTGTATTCCCAAGTTTTAATTTCTTTGGTGTGGTGGTAGAGTTTTTTTTTTTTTTAATTTCCTCTTCTGACCAATTCTTTGCATAACAGAAACTACTGATTTCTGTGTGCTGATTCTGTAACTGGCTACCTTATTGAATTGATTTATTATTATCTATTATATGTTCTGTGGGTTTTTTTTGTGTTCTCTCTCTATATATATATCATATCATCTGCATATAATAATAGCTGTATCTTTTCTTTCCCTATTTTTATTCCTTTTGTCTTTCTCTTGCTGTATTTTTTTTTTTTTTTTGAGACTAGGTCTCACTATTTTTGCCCATGGAACCGCAGGCTCTTGTTGCTCGGGGTACCACAGACTAAAGCAATCCCCAGCCTCAGCTTCCCAGGTAGCTGGGATTACAGGTGTGCGCTACCACATACACCTATTTTTTTGGAACTAGGTCTCGCTCCAGGCCCCAGGCAGAACTCAAACCATGATCCCTATCCCTGGTCACTTCATAGGCTGAAGTTTACAGGCACAAGCACCATGCCCGGTCTTCTCTTGCCATATTGCCCTAGCTAGAACTTCCAGTACTATGTTGAAAAGTAGTGGTGAGAATGGGCATCATTGCCTGGTTCCAGATCTTAATTGAAATGATTTCAACTTTTCCCCATTAAGGATGATGTTTGTTGTAGGTTTGTCATAAATATTGGCTGAGTTTTTGAATAAGATTTTAATGAGACCGGGCCGGGCATGGTGGCTCATGTCTGTAAGCTTCAGCTTATGAAGTGGCCGGGGCTAGGGATCACGGGTTGAGTCCTGCCTGGGACCTGTAGCGAGACCTAGTTCCAAAAAATAGCTGGGCGTGGTGGTGTGCACCTGTAATCCCAGCTACTTGGGAAGCTGAGTCTGGGGATTGCTTGAGTCTGTGGTACCCCGGGCAATGAGAGCCTGCGGTTCCATGGGCAAAAATAGCAAGACCTACTCTCAAAAAAACCAAACCAAACCAAACCAAACAAACAAACAAACAAACAAACAAAAGACCTTAATAGGCCTGAAAGTACTCTGGATTGTCTAAAAAATATCAGTCTAGTCAGAATATATTTATAAATAAAGATTACATGTAATTGAATGAAAAAAATTGTGGTTTACATGAACCACAGTAAATCAGATTACTTACTTGGGTTCAAAACTGGTACAAACACTTTTATAATTTTGGAGTAAGATGTGATACCAGTGTGTGATAAGGTCTCCCCTTCTCTGTAGGTTTCGTGTCTTTGGCCTTTGACTTATTCATTTGTAAAATAAGAATAATAAAGTCCCTCTCATAGAGTTGTTGTGTTAAGTTAGATACTGCATGAAAAACACTTCGAACCAGTAAAAATTTAATGCTATCACTGGCTTTGTGCACTTGTGGATTATTGGTGCAGTTGGTATCAATTAAATTGTGCCAAATATCTATTTGACTACCTTCCATTCTGGGAGGGACTTTTCATTACAATATATTAAGTACAACAGCAACCCAGATCCTTCTCTACAATTTGGTTTATATGGACAGTCATTTGCTTTTTAATTCAGCTTTCACTCCCAGAATTTCAGAACTCAACAAGAAAAAAGGATAGTATGTTATGTTAGCTGCTAAATACAGCCAAAGTCTGAGTTTCCACTTCAGAAATCTAGACCCATGGTTTGGTTTTAGTTTTTCTGATAACAAAGTTTGATCTGAAAAATGGATAGACAGTTTTCATGAGGCTGCTTGTATATTCCCTCCAGTAAATAATATACTGGGTTAACCATAATAGATTATATATTCTTTAGTACTTAAAGAGGTGGTTACCATGAAAACACCTCTCTTCTTTCAGCATCTAATTGCAGATTCCTCTAAGAGCATAGTTTATGCGGCCATGCCTCATTTTAAATCTTATCTGTACCATTTAATGATAGAATACTTTTGGACAAATTATTGACATCTATGAGTTCGTGTTCATTTGTAAAAGGAAAATAACAGAAATTATCTGAAATTTGTCCTGTAAATTAAATGAACTAATATATACAAAGCAATTAGAATACAAAGCAATTAAATGTACAATGCTAAGCCAGGCATGGTGGCATGTGACTATAAGCACCAGCCTATGAAGTGTGGCTGGTTCTGGGGATTGCAGTTTGAGACCTGCCCAGGGCAACATAGTGAGACCTAGTCCCCAAAAAATAGCTGGGCATGGTGGCGTGCACCTGTAACCCCAGCTACCTGGGGAGCTGAGGCTGGGGATTACTTGAGTCTGTTGGTACCCAAGGCAATGTGAGCCTGTGGTTCCATGGCCAAAAATAGTGAGACTTAGTCTCAAAAAAAAAAAAAAAAAGTACAACGCTAATAAAATAACCTGTAGTGAGTGAAACATAAGGATTTGTTATTTGCTATATGTACAAAGCAATTAGAATACAAAACAATTAAATGTACAAAGCTAAGCCAGACACGGTGGCATGTGACTATAAGCACCAGCCTATGGAGTGTGGCTGGTTCTGGAGATTGCAGTTCGAGACCTGCCCAGGGCAACAACCCGCCCTGGCTTGGAGTTGTTAGAGTTGTTATTTGCAAATACTTATTATTCTCTGAAACATGGATTGTATTTTCCTAAAAATTTCAAATGCAACATAAACTAAAGAATAGATTCATTCTTTAACTTTCACCTTTTGTGGCATTTCCCCATATATTGTTTTCATC
Organism: Uropsilus gracilis; assembly: GCA_004024945.1. NCBI lineage: Eukaryota > Metazoa > Chordata > Mammalia > Eulipotyphla > Talpidae > Uropsilus > Uropsilus gracilis. The sequence continues at coordinate 2,130 of PVHY01010282.1, read as the reverse complement.
TTGGTCTTGGATTTTCTTCCTCTTTTCCCAGTTTTTCATTTACAATATTTCTTCTTGGATGGTATTAAGAAACTCTTTTGTCCCCTTAAATGCATTTTTACTTTTTACCAGGGAATCTCTCTAGGGCATGAAGATATTTATTGTTTATGGTTTCTGATGCCTTCCACAGGAATAGTTCCACAAAAGGTATCAATAAATGAGCATGAATAAAACACACAGAAAAATAGCTTGCATTTGTGCCTGAAACTTGTGATTTGCCTCAAAAAAGAATAACTGCAATCACAATAATTATTTTTATTTATTTATCAGCTGTAATTGCAAATATGTCAGTGTGATAGTGTTAGGGGGGTGTGGCCCCCAGTACTGGTGGTGCTTCATTAGAAGAGTACCTATTGTTCATTGGTGGGTGGAAACTTAGAGAAGGAAAATTAAACCTTCTCACATGAAAAGAGGATTAAGAGATTAGGGAGGGGACAGAGGAAAAATACTTGGAAAGGAGACAGAAGACAGAGAACCCAGAAGGTAGGTGCAGAAAGGAGCAGCAGGGAGATTGGAAGCCTTAGAACTGCCACTGCCATGTGGGGTAGCAGGGCAGGGAAGGAAGCCAAGCTGTGGGCTTCCATTCCCAGCCCAGTCTAGTGAGGAGCCTAGGGAAGCATTTTGGGAAAACTTATGACCTGTGTGAACTGTCTTGGAAATGTGGTACTTGAAAACTTGGTTTAATTTTGAAACTGCAAAGCTTGGAAGTCTTCTAGAGAACTGAAGAGAGTTTGCTGTGTTGCCATTTTCAACATGAGACATCTAAAGTGCTTGCTATGTTGCTGTATTGAGTGAGTTTTGCTGATGCTGGGTCACTGTGGAGGTTGGAGCTGAAAGAATGCCAAAATTGTGCCTTTTGGACAAGAATTGATGATGCCATCCTGGTTTCCTAATTGGATTTGAATCTCCTGCTTTTGGAGAAGGATCAATGATGCCATCTTGGCTTGTTCTGGCTTGGAGTGAGTAGAGCTGTGTCTTTGAAGAAGTAATGGCATGGCCATCTTAACTCCTTTATTGGGCTTAAGGTGAGGCAGCCACCACTTTGTGGATGCACATTGCTGCTGCAGTCATGTGCTCTTTGGACTAGAGACTGGACTGTGTGGTAAGATTACCAAAGTATTACCCTTGTACTCCTCAGTGACTCTTGTCTAATTTGTCTTTTATTTTAATTTTGAGACTAGGTCTTACTATTTTTGCCTGTAGAACCGCAGGCTCACTTTGCCTGGGGTACCACAGACTCAAGCAATCCCCAGTCTCAGCTCCCCAGGTAGCTAGGATTAGGCACACACAACCACGCCCAGCTATTTTTTGGGGACTAGGTCTCGCTACATGCCCCTGGTGGGACTTGAACCGCAATCCCTGGCCCTGGCTGTGGCTTCCTAGGCTGCCACCTACAGGCAGGCACCACCATGCATGGCCCTAATTTGTCTTTTAATAAGTAAATTTGTTTTTCTCTCCCTCTTAAAGTTTATATGGTCTTGCTACTGCATGCGCTGGCTGGGAAAAACCTGGTGTGTGCTTGGGTATAAAGAGAAGCTGCTCCCCTTTTTAAGTTTGGTTAAGGACCTCATTTTGCCTGTTTACACACATGATATCAATAGTCATAGAACGGGGTAAAAAGGGGTGACTCCAGGTTCCCTGCCCCACCAAGGAGGGTGGAGCTGACCAGTTAGGAGAAACTAAAAAGAATGGGGAAAAAAGAAAAAGAAGGAAAGAGAGTCGAAAGTCTTAGAGGAGGTACAAGGAGCAGAGAGACAAGAAACTGTGCTTGCCACTCTCAGCCTTGAACTGGTACTAGACACTTGGGGGACATGGAAGGAGACACTGGAAAGAGAGAGAGACATGGAAGAGAGATCTAACAATGAGAGGCTAACAATGGCTACCTTTATCTTGCATTTTGATTTTGCTCTTTTCCTTCCAGAATTACCTGGCTCCTTCTGTTCCTTGCCTATGGGTCCCCACGAGAAGGTCCTTTAGACTTGTGGCAAGCTTCCAGGTCTCAGTGGTCCCACCTTGGGCCAAACCTGTTTGACTAGACATTTACACATGAGGGGAGGGGTCACTTTGGGTGCCTCATTTGGTAACTTTATT
>PVHY01010281.1:0-52590 GCA_004024945.1 Uropsilus gracilis | reverse complement strand
GATGGATGCGTAGTATTCCATCATGTATATGTACCACATTTTTTTTAGCCAATCATCCGTTTGGGGGCATTTGGTTTGTTTCCAATTCTTTGCAACTGTAAACAGGGCTGCAATGAACATGCGTGTACATGTGTCCTTTTGAATTAATGTCTTCATGTTCTCTGGGTATATTCCTAGTAGTGGGATTGCTGGGTCGAATTGTCTCCTCTTTCAATTTAATTAAAGAATCTTCTCCTCTGGGAAGCAAATACTCATTCTCCCAGGACTAACATAACATATTTCCCCTTTGTGACTCCCTGTACATATCACATTATGTATTACAATTATTCCTCTGCACTGACTCATTAAGATCTGACTTGATGAGATTGAATCTGTTTTATTAAAAATCTGGATCCTTGGAATTTAATACAGTGCCATATACATAGTAGGTGTTTGATATACAGGTATTGAATGAACACCATTCTTTGGGATAATCCTTTTAGCTCTCCTACAATCTAGAACAGATTTCCTTAAGTTCCTCCAAGTTGCTTCCCCTCCCTTCAAACCCCTTTCCCCCTCCCCCCAAGAAGAGTGTATTAAAATCTGGGAATTTCACCCATGGTAAAGATATTGATGAATAAAATGACATAATCAGTTTGGCTTGTTTGGTCCCTTGGTTTCTATGACTCAGTTTGCCAGAGCTTGGTTACTCTAATTAAAGGTAAGAAACAGAATTTCTGAACACACACTAAAGGTTTAGTGAATGTCCAAGAGAACCCACAAGGCCTTGAAAGAATGTTCAGATAGCTGATAGTTTTCTTTCTCCTTAGCTTTGTCTTATTCTGTCTCAGGAATCCATTGATAGTTGAATATGATAAAAATGTAGATCTGCTTGGGATTGCTTGCTGGTATACAAGATTAAAAGTTTTAAATGGTTGAGTTTGTTTGACTGTTCTCTACAGTTATAGTCTTATTCGTCTTCATAGTAGTTTTCTTTGTTATCTGTAGTGTGTGATTATTTCTATATTTAATTTTGTTTTGAATTTGATAAATCACTTTTAAAACTGGAAATAATTTTACTATCACTGACTCATCATCTGGAATTTAACTGAATGTTTATTTGACATTTGTTAAACAGAAGGAATTTTTGGGGTCATTATTTCTTTTTTTTTTTTCAGGATATTTTGCTTATTGAAATATTTTAAATGTGAAGGTAGTAATTTGGGGCCATTTTTTTTTTCATAGCTCTGACTATAGCACCTGGGTTAATGCCCAGTAATACTTGGTCTTTAATAAATAAGTCAAATAAATGAGAGGACATTTTAAGTCATCCTTTTTAAAAAAATCTCCCAACACTTAATGCTGATTATACTATAAAAACACAATAATTTTATTGAAATCAATAAAATGTATGTCATGCTTTTAGTAGGAATAGTCATTAAAATTTTTTCAACATTTTCTTAAAGAATATAATTTTTAAAAAATAAACTGGCATTTTCAGACTGATAATTTTTTAAAATATGAAGATAGAACTTCTGTATTTAAATTTTTATTCCTCTTAACTACTTAAAAAGATAATTCACCTTGATCATTAATTCTGTTATGAACATTTGTGATTTTTATAATTAAAGGTGATTTACTTAAGTACCTGAGGACTGTTATAAAATACTCTCTTGTCAGGAGGGCCCCTGAAGCCTATATCAAAGGTAATACCAGGAATGTCCAGCTAGCCGCCCCACCACAACATCTACAGAAGTAATAAAGCTTATGGACTCAGCATTTAAGGAACTGCTACTTTATTTCACAAAATAAAGTAACCTCTTGCTTAGAGGCCACAGGCAGAAGACATGCTACCAGAAGATACCAAGATAATGACTCACCAAAAGTCATCTTTCCAAACCATGGGACTTAGAGGAAGAAAACACCTGACATGTCATTAATGGAATACATATATGCTGTGTTTTAACAATATGTGATTATAGAAGCAGGAAATTCAGCACACAAAGGAAATAATTTCAGGAATTTCAGCCTCATCAACATAAAAATCACATGTGTATATACTGAGTTATTGAATATATACAAGAAATATTTCAAAAGAAATTATCATTTACACAAATCTCAGAGTGTCCATGAAATTATATAAAATAATCATACTTACTGGAAGTATGTCTAAGGGTGGCTCAGAGTTTTACACATACTGTGTTATTCTCATTAAGTGATAATATTCCAGATAAAGAGCTATATGATGGAGTCTACATGTGCTTGATTGCAATGCCTGTCCTTTTATTTCTATGACCTTTACTATGATCCCCAAGGGCCTTTTTATTAAAGTGTCACATTGGTTATTGCCCCCAGAGCTTAATAAGACATCTTTTATTGGCTACCTTACTTTTCCTTTCCTGCTACCCCATTTCCCTACCATGTTTCTCAGAATGACCTTCTATGTTAGTTTGCCTCAGTCAAGAACAACTTGGGAGGCTTAAAGAATTGAAATCTAATTTCTCTAGTTCTGTATCAAGAGCTATCATTGGCTGCCTAACAACTGATAGCCAACTCAGCAGTTTGGTGGCCAAGTTTGAGGGTCTGACAAAGCATATGCGGCCTATAGACCAGTCCCTCTGGTGTCAATGGCCTAAGCTGCACTGTAGTAGCCCCAGGTCAGCCTGGCAGCTCCAAGAGTGGGAGCTGCTTTCCACCCCCAGCCCCATGGCTGCTAGTTAAGGAAAGCTGGGACAAGTGACCCAGCACAGTGAAGCTCAGGCAGCCTCTAGGACAACCTGGCAGGCTCCAACAGTGGCATCCTTCGGACTTGCCAGTCTCAGCCTTGGTCAAGCAACATAAACATAGGCCTACAGCATCTGCAGACCATGGGTCAGCCCAGAGCCCCCACAGCATAGGCCTGGACTGCATTGCAGAGCCCACCCCACTGCCTGGGCATGCCCTGATAGTGTCAGCACCACTGAGCCCCAGCAGCCTATGCAGCACTAGACTGCAAGTCCCACTGCCATCAGCCTGCCCAAGCTCAGCAGAAATAAAGTATAAGCATTCTGGCTAGGGATTCACTTTTAAACATTGCACCAGAATTTCAAACAAAACAATCAGGTTTGAGCCCCCCCTGAACCAATTAGATTCAAGCACTCACCAGTACCATTCAAAATTTTTGAGATCATATAGGATTATAAATGAACTAATCAGATTGCACCTCAACCAACATCAATCAAACAACTGCAATTATAAACAGGTCAATCTGGCTTGAAAAGTGGGACCCTTAAGAGGATATAAACCAAAACAATAGCCAACTTGGACCCGTTCATCAGACAACTTCACATCAAATCCGTGGACACCTAGGAAGACCTTCAGAGATGCATTCTTAGGGAAAATTGATGAGAACAGAGGCCTCTGCAAACTTCAAGTTTTCTGTAGACCTTTTCAAAAGCCAAATCATTGCACCTACCTCCAGCCCTGCATCTGACATCACTTTCAGAGAGCACAATCAGCCTATGCCTGGTATTTCTAAAGGAGCTGTTTGCTGTTGGTTTATACCTAGCATCTCTAAAAGATGTAATACTGGTATCTGTAGCATCAGCATCTGCTGACCACCACTGCTGACCAGCATTGCTGAGCTAGAACTGGCATAGCCCACCTGAATCCAGTCCCCTCTAAATATTATCCACTCTGGCACTGTCTCCAGGTGCTATTACAGCCTGTACTAGCTAGTCTGGCATCCAGTGTTGCACAACCCTGCCTGTCAACAGAGTTGTAGGCTATTACAGAGTCACCTTAAGCAACCTCACCTGTGATCACTACCAGATGCCACCATGAACTAGATCCTAGTCTACCAACATCCCTGGGAAGGGATAGCACCATCTTGCACAGGCAGCTTTTGTTTGGGGTCACCAAGCATTGCAGTCACTCTTTGGGGTAGGACACCTGGTCATTTGTGGCTTAGAAATTTTTTTCTTTTTTTCCAATGTCCTCTTTGTTAATAAACCCATTTTTTGTTGTGCCCCTGAATGGTATCTTGCATTTGTGAACACATGGATGAGAACTCACAAACATGACCTATCACCATGCACAGTTTTTAATTCTGGAAATTAGAAATCTGAGATCAAGATTTCATTAGCTTTAGGTTCTGCTAAGACCTCTCTCCTTGACTTGCAGATAGCCACCTTCTAGGACATTTTGTCCTCATATTCCTGTACCTCTCTGTCTGACAAAATTTCTCCTCTTATAACAATATTGATTATATTGGATTAGAGTTCACCTTAAAGATCACATTTTAACTTAATCACCTCTTTACAACCTTATTTCCAGTATAATTACAGTTATATGCTGAGCTACTCAGGACTTTAACATATAGAGTGGAAGGAGAGGGGCACAAACCTAAAATATTTACCCAAAAAGTTATTTCACATCAACAAGTTAGTTCAAGGCTTAACTTAAAAGGGAAATCCAAACTGATACATAAAACATAGGGGATACTGTTTGGCACATAATACTAAATACTACAAAGATATTAGCATTTTTGTAGTATTGGTCTACTGGTGATAAATGCTCATCATTTTCATTTATATTAAAATTCACATATTTCACTTAAATTTTAAAAGGTATTTTTGTTACATATAAATTTTCAAATTATACTACTGGATATAAAATAGAATTTTAAAATTGCAGGTTTTTTTTTAGCATGTAAGTATGTTATTTAATTGCCTTCTGTGATACTCTATGTAGAGAACCAAAAAAGCTCAAGAAAAGCTAATTGAAATAATAAATCAATTCAATAAGGTAGCTGGATACAAAACCAACACGCAAAAATCAATAACATTCATATATGCAAAGAATCAATCAGAAGAAGAAGAAATTTGAAAAACCACCCCATTTACCACTGCACCAAAGAAAATTAAATACTTGGAAATAAACCTAACATAAAAAAGTAAAAGACCTATACGAAGAAAACTAAAACATTCTTAAAAGAAATAGAAGATGATGTTATAAAATGGAAAGATATTCCCTGTTCATGGATTGGAAGAATCAACATTATCAAAATGGCCATATTACCAAAGGCAATCTACAGATTCAATGCTAGTCCAATAAAGATCCCAATAATATATTTTAAAGAGATAGAACAAATATTACTGAAATTCATATGCAACAACAAAAGACCCCGAATAGCCAAAACCCTCTTGACAAAGAGAAGAGAAAATGGAAGCATTACAATCCCAGATTTAAACAATACTACAAAGCCATAATAATTAAAACAGCATGGTACCAGTACGAAAACAGACAAACAGGGCAATGTATCAGAATCTAGTACCCAGAAATAAAACCACACATATATGGTCAACTAATATTCAACCAAGGGACAAAAGACATATACTGGAGCAAGGACAGCCTCTTCATTAAACGGTGCTGGGAAAACTGGACCATGACTTGCAAAAATATAAACCAAGATAACACCCTCACACCCTGTACAAAAATCAACTCAAAATGGATAAAAGACTTGAATATGAGACCGGAACCATAAAATACATTGAGGAAAACCTGGACAAAACCCTCCATGAATTTCACTTCACAAAATCCCTTTATGGACACATCTACAGATGGCAAAAAAATGAAGGAAAACATAAACAGCTGGGACTACATCAAACTAAAAAGTTTCTGTACAGCAAAAGAGACAATGAACAAAAAGAAAAGAAACCCAACCGAGTGGGAGATTTTGCCCTCCAGACAAGTGATAAGGATCTGATAATAAGATCCACAAAGAGCTCATACAACTCAACAAAAACAAAGCAAAAAGCCCAATCTAAAAATGGGGAGAAAAACTAAAAAGATACTTCACCAAAGATGAAATACAGATGGCCAATGAATGCTCCACATCACTAATAATCAGGGAAATGCAAATTAAAACCACACTGAGATACCATCTTACACCAGTACAAATGGCCCATAAAAAAAATGGATAACAACAAATGTTGGCATGGATGTGGAGAAAAAGGAACTCCTGTACTGCTGGTGGGAGTGAAAACTGGTCCAGCCACTATGGAATACTGTATGGAGGACTCTCAAACAACTGAAAGTGGAATTACCATTCGGCCCAGCATTCCCACTCCTGGGAATCTCCCAGAGGACATGAAAACACTAATCAGAAAGGACACCTGTACTGCTATGTTTGCTGCAGCTCTGTTTACAATTGCCAAAATATGGAAACAACCAAATGCCCCAAAACTGATAAATGGCTGAAAAAAATGTGGTCTATGTATATGACAAAATACTATGCATCAATCAAAGAGGACAAACATGTCATTTGCAGCAACATGGATGGAACTAGAAGGACTCTTATTCGCAGAAATAAGCCAAAAGGACAAAGAAATACAAGATGGTCTCACTTATATGAAGGAAGTAGGGGAAAACAAACAAACAAATATGGAAAATTAGAAGCAACCAATGGGGCTGAACGATGGGGTGAGAGAGGAGTAGGGAGAAGAAAGCACGAGAGGTGGAGGACACAAAAGAGCAGGATGGTTAGCAGGTGTTAGGGAAATGGGAAAACCCCAGGGTACACATTAATGTAATACACATACACTCACACAGGAAACTTTTAAAAATTAAATTAAAAAAAAAATTGTCTTCTGGCTTTTGATTGAAAATTCAACTGTTGCAGTGCATCCTTGTTGCCCTATTCATAATGTGTTATTCTTCTTTGGGAGCTTTCAAGATGCTCGCTTTCATTTTGGATTTCAGTAGTTTGATTGTGTATACCAAGTATGACTCTTTGTATTCATTCTGCTTTGGGTTTTTCAAACATCTTGGATATTTCCCAAATTTGGAACTATGTTAGCCATTGGTTCTCTGTATTTTGAATCATTCCTTCTCCCTTTTTTGTCCTTTCTCTACCCCTATTCTTATGGGACTCCAGTTATACATAATAAAAATATTGATGTTGTACAGTAAATCATGGGGCTCTCTTCATCTTTTCTTAGGCTTTCTATTTTTTTGTTGTTGTTGTATCAGATTGTATAATTAATATTATCCTATCTTTCGGAGTACTCATCCTTTTGATATCTTCAATCTCCATATATCTTAATATTTAGTTCTAGAATTTCCTTTGGTTTTTTTGTTGGTTGGTTGGTTTCTTTGCTGAGACTACCTATATGATTGTTTGCTAAAATTTTATTTTCCTTAACATCTCTAGGTATAGTTATATAATAATTGCCTTAAAGTTCTTGTCTGCTAATTACAGAATATAAGGCTAGTGTTATCTTTTCCTTTATATATTGTCCACATTTTTCTTTTTCCTTTTTAGTCTAGTAATTTAAGTTTGTATCCTGATTATACTAAAAAATACAGAGTCTGAACACTGTTAAATTTTTTTTAAGAATACTGAGTTTTTGTTTAGCAGACAGTAAATTTGAATGACCTCACACTCTGAACTCTGTCTCCACTACTGGGCAGCAGTTGAAATTTCTGTTCAATTCTTTTAGTTGTATAAACAAGCCTTGAATTCTGCTCTACATACAGATACTGGAGGGTTCAATTGGTTGTTAGATAGAATTTATTCTCATAAACTGGGGATCCCTTATGGTTTTCTCCTTTCTGAAATATTCTCTTTTGCCTTTCAGCCATGGTGTGTCAGGCATTGACTCTGAATAGTTAACCTGCAAGATTGCAAGTTTTGTGCCTGTGACATACTGACTGGTAAAGTCATAAAAACTAAAAAATTCAGGTAAAGTCATGAAAACTGAAAAATTCACTCAATGTCTTTCCTTCCTAGTTTTGATTCTTCCATTTCCTGCCTGCTTTGGTCACTTTGTAATGTCTTCATATAGTTGTTTTCTTATATTTTGTTCAATGCTTATATGTGAACCTGAGAATCACTGGCCTCGTAAAACCTCTTAACCATTACTAGAAGTGGAAACTTGTTTTAACCAAGAAAAACCAGTTCCTTACGTAGACACATGTATTATATTTATTTTATCAGTTGCCCTCTATCAAAACATTTGATTTTTTTTTTCCTTTTAGAGAAAGCCTATTGAAAAGAGAGTCCTCTCATCTTCTAGTGCCTCTCTCATTTCTCTGCTGAAAAGAAAGGTGCATCTTCTCCAGAATCTCCCAAATGGTAGGAATTTGAGTTGTCACCATTTAACCTTTCAATTCTAATCTTATAGATTAGTGAGTAAAAACATTATAAACTGGGAACTTTTTCAAGGTTAAGGAAGTACCTGGGACCATTTCCAAGCATTCCATTCAATCTCTCTCTCTCTCTCTCTCTCTCTCTCTCTCTCTCTCTCTCTCTCTCTCTCTCTCTCTCTCTCTCTCTCTCTCTCTCTGAGGATATTTATATAATATTATTCTGGAGGCTGCACAGTGAATTTTCAATGTTTTAGTTCAAATGCAGTGGCATATCCATGAGGGGAGAAAGAATGTTCACCCCGGGGCATGTGCCAGAGAAGATGGAGAACACTGCAGAGGGGTACATACGGAGACAGTCAGCTTGACTTAGGACACCTTTATGTGCCAGACTGTGCTGTCTCAGGGTGGGATGAGGTGAGGGGAGGGGGTATTGGTGTGCACCATAAATATCTTTTTAAAAGAACTTTATATCATGCTACATTTTTTAAAGAATTAATATCTGAATAATGAAGGGTTCCCCAAAATTTTTTCAGTAACTGTTATATTATAGAGGAAAAGAAAATGGTGCCCTTTTCCCAAGTATAAAATTTGAGATGTTTTCATACCCAGTCAAAGCTGCCTAGCATGCCAATAAAGAGACTTTAAGTGCTTTCAACCTGGAATGATTTAACTTAAAAATTAGAAGATTGATGGAGGCTACTCTGAGCCAGAATTCTAATTCCTAGGCCCTGGTGATGGTGTTGGAATAATCTTGATAGGTTGTCTTTATATTGGTCTCACAGTTCCGTGGTTCACCCAAGCTTTTTTTGGTCCTACCCAGGGGAAGTGTTCACCTCATCTGTTTCTTCTGTTAGATTAGTTGTGTTTTCCTTGTTCCTGATAAGAACTGACAGGACTGGGAGTAAGCCAGAGGGGTTAATTGTCCCCCCTCCCACCTGTGCTCGACAGGGCTTCCCCCACCTCCTGCACAGACCCAGCAGCCCACACAGGGTGCCCACACCCCAGGCTCTATCCTTGTACCTTGGGGCGGCAGCCAAAAGTAAGGCACACCCCTCTCTGGACAGTGGGAAGAAGGCCACAGAAATACAGCAGTTACCTGACAGCTGAGCAGCAAACCATGATTGCGGAGACCAACCAGACCAACCATAAACTGACATCTGTCTACTCAAGGGTCTCCCCAACTGAGAAATGGAGAGGACCAGGCTCTCAAAGCCTGAGGCCAGAAGTATGAGGCAGAAAGAAAGAAAGAAACAACAACAACAAAGACAGAACAGAAAGGAGCAGACATCCTGCAAGAAGGAACTGCCACCTGATGGACTTCAAATGAGCTCAGGCTGACTGCCCAATGCAAGACTGGAAATCTGAGCAGCATGGTTTACTGTGCCCCAGGAACACAGGTCCTCACCCAGGAGAAGGAAATTACTCCAGAAAAAGAAAAAGAAGAGACTAAAGGGCTAAAGATGGACCAGTGAACAATACAAGAGGAGATGGAGTGATGGGGGGGGGGTGTGAAATAGAGGGGCACATCCAAGGGGAACAACAGCCATACAAAGATGAATGAAAGTGTATGATAAATAAAAGAAATAAATTATAAGATTGAGAGTTAGTACTTAGGGAACTAGCTCACTTATATCAAGTGCTACAAAGATGAGAAAGACCTGGGTTCCTCTTTGTTTTCTGGTTGATTCTGCATTTTTCTTTTTCTAACTAAAGCAGCTCATTTCTTGCCCAACTATAATTTTCTCCACTGAGCACGTATTTTTCTTGCTAGGTAACCTTCATAGTTGAGCTAGAGAAAGTAAAGGGTATCACCTACATCTGAATACTCCATCATCAAAAAAATTTCTTTCAGAGTTTGTAAAAGAAAGACACTTAGTATATCAAATAATTGAGAACTGACAAAATAAAATATCATACATGGAAATCTGTAAATCACTTCTAACAACCGTTATTACCGATGAGGTAACATAAATATTTCCATCTCTCAGACAACTTTCCTGACCCTTGACTCACCTCACAAACTGACTTTGGTCTGTGCATATTTGTATTCTATTTTTTGCCACTTGCTGTAAAGGTCTGTTTACTCACCTGCTACCAAGAGATAATCTGATCCCAGAGGATATGCTCTGTCACTTTGTTTCCTTAGTGCTTCAGCCAGGACTAGAATAAAACAGATACTCAATACATGTCTGTTGAATAAATGAATGCCACAGCTAATGTAGAAATATTGTGTTATGTAATCAGGTTATATCTATAAAAATTTCAAGTGAGAAAGATGTTAGAAGCAAATATAGTTCTTTATCTCTAAAAATGACCATTCTTTTCTAATTTGTATTTTTTAATAACAATTTGTCTCAGACTTTTAAAAAGATATTCCTGGAAAAAGTCACACTAACTGTGTCATTTCCTATCATTTTAACAACTTAGAAATGCATGCCTTATCCTTTAATTGGAATGATTTTTGCAATGTGGATTCTTCTGATAGAGATGATTGTATTAAAGAAATTGAAAAGAAATTTTGATCTAGATAGACTTTTTGTAAATACAAAAAGGTGCTGATGCACTACGTAATAAAATACATTGGTTTCTATATCAGAATCTTGTTAGTTACTTATTAGAAAAGTGACAGTAGGATGTATACCTGGGGACCCCGATTTATATATATATTTCACATCATTTTAATCCCTGGGGGTCACCTACCACCTCCTCTCCCTGACTGTTCCAGCTGGTCCCCAACCTCCTGTTGTGTACTTTCATTTGGTTGTCCATATATTAGTGAAACCATTTGATTTCTGTCTTTTTCTTTCTGACTTGTTTCTGCTAGTATGATTTCTTCTAGGTACATCCATGTTTCGATAAATTCATCAAATTTGTCATTTTTTAATTGCTGAGTAATACTCCATTGTGTATATATACCACATCTTTTTCATACATTCATCTGTTTGTTTACGTTTGGGTTGTTTCTATGTCCTTGCAATTACAAATAGTGCTGCAATAAACATCCAAGCACAGGTGTCCTTTTGTACCCACATTGAGGTCTCCTTTGGGTAGACCTGCTTAATAGTAATTGTAGATTTTTGAAACAAAAATTCAAAGAACAAACACATTTCATTTTATCACATATCATTTTTTCTCACAAAGATTCCATTTCTTATGTTTTTGCTTTAAAAGTTTGAGAAAAGTATACCTCTGATAACCTGAAAGCCCTTATCTATAGTCACCATGACAATGGGAAACCAGTCAGCAGCAACACCAAGATGGTAGTAGCAGGAATGGGGTTGAGATATGGCCTGAAATGGTATTGTTTTTCCATTCTGGGGAAGGAAATTTTTGTCCCCAAAATTTACCTCACAGTTAAAAAGAGTTCCCCAGTCTACATTCTACTGTCACTTTTCTAAAAAGTGACAAGATATTTATATATAATATATATAAATAATTCTGAGATTATATATATATGTATATATATATATAATCCTGAGAGATGTACATGGATGTCCTCCCTAATGTGGGTGTCCTTCATCCAGTCAGTAAAAGACCTGAATAGAAAACAAAACTTGGTCTCCTTCCTTGACTGTCTTCCAACTAAGACATCGTCTGGGTTTTTGTTTTGCTTACTTTGCTTTTAGGATAGGCCTGAAACATTGGCTCTTCTTCAATCTCCAGCTTGAAGTTTTTGGAATGAAATTTAAATCATTGACTCTTCTGGTTCTTAGGCCTTTGGGTTTGGACTAAAATCACAATAGTGATTTCCCTGGATCCTTGACTTGCTGACTCCCAGTTCTAGAAACTTCAGCCTCCATATTGCAAAAGTCAATTCCTATCAATACACCACTAATTAATGGCATACACAGACCAAGAACTTTTCTCAAAGCAAACCTTTTCTCCAATTCTTATAGTGATTCATGTTTTATAGTTATCTTTATTTACTGCTGGTTTGAAGATGACTAGAATTCTGGTTCTGCTTTCATTTTTATTGATCCACTTACTACCATTAAGTTCTTCTTCACTAGAAAATGGAAACAGATAGGCAAAAAGATTATATGTCCTTCTCTCAGGCATTATAGTAAAATGTTTCTTCAGAGCTCCTGTGTCTTAATCCACTTCTAAAGTTACCTATAACTTTAAAATCACATTATTATATTAATGTAGTGCTTCTGTAATTCTTCTTTCACTCGTAGGCTTATTTTTTTGTGCCCAGAAAAGAGAAGTTTTAAATACAATGAGTCAGAAGTGGAATAGAGAAGATAGTTATAGATTATATTTCAAAACAGTCATTTCAGAAACATAAAAACATATGGGATTTAGACTTCATATTTCATTTAATAAACTTTTAGCACCTAAAAGAACGCTAGTATATTAAATATACACGTAGATAAAGTTTTATTTTAACGTTGTCAACCTCAGATAATTCAAAAGGAATAGAGAATTTTTTTTTCTCTTTTTGATGATGAGCAGTTTGTGGTTCATCGCAAGAATGAAAGGGAAAAGTGAAACTTCTTTTTGTGCTGTATAAATGTACTCCACCCGTTTGACTTTTTCTCAACATTGAGGTAGACCTGGGTAAATAGTAGAATAAAGATAACTCTTAGTTGCTACACTTGTGCATAAACAAAAATATGTCCAATATTTTCTTTCTAGGTTTAAAAGCAAATTAGAAAATCTAACACATAAAACAAAAATAGCACTTAAAATGTTAAATTCTAAGTGAGCATTATGTGGTAGTTAGGAGAAGCTATATAAAACTACTTTTGGATTTACAACCCAAAATTCAAAATACTGTGCGGTGTTAGAGTATAATCCTTTTGCAACTTTTTTTGAATTTAAGAGCAACAAACTTTCATGTTCCAGGGTGATTTGCTTAAAGCTGCCTACCTACTGTGATTATTTTGTCTTTTAAGAGATAAGTCATGTACATTATGATCTTTTAAGAAATTTTAATATCTTTTTACCAGTGAAAATTGACTTAGTATATATTTTTTTCTATCAACAGTTACATTACATGTTCAAGTTCTTTCCAGTTTTTGAAAATGTTTAGTATTCCCAATATCATTGAACTAGTCTCTCTCTAGTGCTTCTTTGTTACCATTTATTCCAAATTATGGTGTTTACTCAATGCCATCATTTTTCTTTTTTAGGTCTGACTACCTAATCCTCTCTTTAGTTCACTGTTGCAGATATAACAATATTCCTACTCCTAAAGAAGTGTATGTCATAATCCCTGGAGACTGTGCACATGTTATGTTACTTTAAAAAAGAGATTTAAGGCTGTAGATGGAGTTAATGAGCTAATCGGGTTATTTTAAAATAAGGAAACTATCCTCAATTGTCTGGATGGACTCAGTGTAATTACAAGAGCTTTGAAAGTGGAAAAGGGATGTGGAAATGAAAACCAAAGAGATGTTGGTGACATTAAGACAAAGGAAATGAGATCATGAGCCAAAAAATCAGGAAGCATCAGGAATGCACTCTACTAACATGTTCTTCTGAAATCCAGGTAGGACTTCAGAACTGCAGAACTGTAAGGATATAAATTTTTGTTTTAAACCATTAAGTTTATTATAATTGCCATAATAGAAATCCAAAACATGCTTGATTTTGGTCTTGTAGATTCCATTTCCAAGTAAACCCATGGTAACTTTCAGGTCAAATTCAAAAATAATTGTATTTACTTATTCTGGCTTGATTTCATTCTTTCTGTCAGTAAAATGTATTTAATTAAAATAACACCTGCTGTTAAGTATAAAAGTAAGCAATATTTTTAATGACTTAGAAGTAGGGGAAAATTATAAAAATCTTTCAATAGCCAACAGTTTCTTGATTGTACATTACCCAGCACAGCACTCTAGTAAGTTGAAAAAGATAGATAAGACAAATTTTGGGAAAATTCACTTTTAGTTCAGGATTTAACAAATGAGCAGAAAAGGCATAGAGATTAAGAGATGGGAAATGAAAAGTACATGAAACAAGAGATGGAGAAAGTTTAATTGAGTATATATTAGAATAAAGAAAAAATGATAGAAAATACAAAGAGGAGATTGTGACAAAAGTAATAAGTAAGAGCTCTCAAAAGACTTTTCTTACAAAGTCTGTGATGGAAAACAGCCTTGCTATTTGGAATTCTATTGCTATTTGGAATTCTAATCTCCATAATTGTAAAGCAATAAATTTGTCTCTGTTCTAAGAAACTAAATATGTGGTATTTTGTTGTGGCAGCAATATGAAACTAATATATTTGTTTAGGAGTGAAACTAAATGCTAAATAAGAAAATTAAAACTGTTAAGACACAAATTATAGAAAACATAATTACAGAAAACTGATGAAAGTTGAAGGTGAATTAGAAAGGAATACTAATTTTAGCATACTTAATATGTTTGTTTGGTTATCATGCAGCACAGCAACGTTAGAACTACTCATGTGTGAGACAATGTTTAGCCACACTCTAGTATCCTTTACCATATGCAATTTCATTATTCCTCCCCTCTTCTCTTTCCCATTCCTCTGTGTGTCTTGTTTCCTCCTGTCACTGATACACTGTTGGGATAGCTGTCTTGTCCTAGCCTAGGGATTCTATCACATTATGCAGTGGTTCTTGTACCAGTTTGAGTTCTCCAGGGAAAGGACCAATAATATACAGAGAAATTTGTATGCATGAACTAAGTCACATGATCATGGAGATTGGTAAGTCCAAAATACAAAAGTCCACAGAGCAGAATGGAGATTCATGTAAACCTCAGCTTTTACTTTTAAGTCCTTCAACTGATTGGATGAAGCCCACCCGCACTGAGAGTGATCTTTTATCATATCCACAAAATGCATTCATAGCAGCACCTAAGTTAGTTTAATAAAATAGCAGCATACTGTATTCCAGTCATACTGGCACATAAAATCAATCATCAGAGCCCTCAATTCTAGAGGGAGGGAGGTGGTAAGCACCCTGTTTGTATTCTATGTCTGCTACTCATGAAACCATGCAAAACTGGGTGATGTCAGACTTTGTGGATACTCATTGGTGAACTTACAATTACAAAACATGATTCAGACTCAGGTTACAACAACAGTGTTTTAATAAACCCTGGGAGATTGGAAAAAGGCCACAAAAGATGAGCTGTCCTACCCCACATAGTATCTGCAGTGCCTAGTCGTCCAAACTAAAAAAGTTGCTCATACAAAATCTGTTTCTTTAACAAGAGCTGGTGTCACTCTGATAAGTGGTGGACCAGGATCCAACTCATAGTGGTAGACAGAGGTAGTCACAGGTGGTGCTGCTAAGGCAGCACTGCAGCAGCACAGCGGATATCCAAAGCCTTGGCTGGACAGTGGCAGCTGCAACAGCACCAGGAAACGCTGGAGGCAGAGATGGTAAAGCACAAGGCAGAAGTGCAGGTCACTTCAGCAGTGCTGGTCACCTCCAGTCAGCAGCTGGTAATGTGGAGAATCAAGTACCAATATTACAACTGTCTATAGGCACCAAACATAGACCAGCAGTGCACAGTTGTTAGAAATGCCTAACATGAGCCTACAACAGGCAGCTATTTTAGATGAGGTGCTAGGGTATCAGGCACCACTGTATACCACTTTTAGAGGTGCAGGGCATAGGACAGCTGCACCCATCAGAAGGTGATAAGCTTTCTGCATAACTGGAAACAGAAGTAGCAGTGAGAGCATTGTTCTAAGTGGAGATCAATGCTAAGGCCTCCTAATGAATGAAGGTCTCAGTGAATGAGTGTCCAGTGAAAGTCTCCCAATCAATGAATGACACTAAGTATTGCTCAATTTATAATCCTTCAGGGTGTCTGCCTTTCAAACCAGATTGGTCCATTTTCAAAACTGTCTTCATTTCCAAGACTTGGTTGGCACTGGTACAAAATTTAAGTTTATTGATCCTTTTATAAAAATCAAAATGGCACCCAGTGTGAGGTCAAATGAGATCATTTGTAAACTATGCAGACTTTAAAACCCACCTGGTTCCAATCAGGTTCAAATCTGATCAGCAAATCTCCAAAACCACAGCAGTTTTTCAAACCCCAAGCCCAGTGGGTTTGACTGTCTTGCATTAACGATGCAGTAGAATGGGGCAGGGTGGTGGGAAGAGGTGGTGGTGGTGTAGGTAGGTAGAATGTTCCATTATACCTCTCATCTAGGAGCCACTGGTGAGGGTGTTCCTCTTATACTCACAGATGACTTGTTCCAGTGTGGATGTATGAGTCATAGCAGATCATTGAGAGGGCTTACCCAGGATTTACTAACAAAACTGGAAAAAAATAAGATTTGACTCTCTGATGGGAATCATGAGATGTGAGGATGGGAAGGTATTAGTGACCATGTGGAGAGTCATTCTGACTAGAAAAGATTAAAGCCAATCAAAGAATGAAATAAAGATCTGGAGAATATTCTTGGTTTCAATGATCAGTGCAGGTTAGAAGCACTCTGCATTTTAGTGCTTTAATTTTTTCAAATCTATGATCTGCTCTCATCATTCCTCTTTTCTATTCTAAATTAGATTGAGTTGGATTTATGCGCATACAACTAAAAGTATCTTGACAAAGACAGATGGTATATATCTGTGGGTTTATATAAAAATTATGTTTCTCTCTCCTTTGGAGCATGTGGTGGGATTATCCATTTTGAATATGAGTATGTGACTTGCTTTGTCAATAATTATGAAAGGAAATATGTCTTAATAAAAGCCAGTGCAAGATTTACCAGCTATTCTGTGTCTGCACTGAATTTGGAGACACTTGGTGCCTCCACCAGCTGAGTTCCTGAGTGACAGCGCAGGGCAAAGAACCTCAGCAAACTGTCATTTTATCTGTTACATGAGCAAAGCAATAAACTTTTGTGATGTTAAAAAACTGAGAGTTTGAAGCTTCTTTGTTACTGTAGTATAAACCTATTTTATCTAGATTAATAACTTACCTTCATAATTGTTCTCATAATTTATAAAATCAATATTGATCTAATATAGTAGTATACAGAATAGATATAGTCCCTACCTTCCCTACTAAGTAGAACATGATACATAGCAAGAAAAATGCAGTGCTCCAAGGGGCCATACCCCTACATTACCTGTAGTAGTCAAGGAAAGTGTGGAAAGGCTCTTGGATAGAGTGACATTTAAGTTGTGATGCACAAGATGGATGAGTTACTGAATGTAAGGTGAATAAGAGGTTAGAGGGGAAAGGGTTGAAAGACTTTCTCCAAAGCTGTTATTACAGAGTAGTGTTAATTGCCAACCAAGAGCTTAATTTCAAAATAAACATGCTGCCAACAATAGTATAAGAAAAAGACCATGAAAATCATTAAATTTGTTAAAATGGAATCTTCAGCTTAAATCATGGTCATTGAAAAATGTTGCTTGCCTACAAGTTCAATTGTAAAGAGAAAGAAGTATATTAAATCTCATTTTGGAAATCTACGCTCAACAATGTATCCAAAACAGAAACTGTAAAAAAATGGAAATGGAGGTTCAAGGACTGCTCTTTCCCAGGGTAAGTGATATGCAGTGCAGTCCTCTTCTGTGACACTGGGCACATAGCAGCTCCAAGTCAGCTACATCATCATGCAGGTGCACAACCAACACCCTGTGGGTCTCTTACCAAGCTATTCTTGAGCTTCCTCATGAGAGAAATTGAGAACCTTGTGAGCAGCATCCTGATCAGCCAGCAAATGACTTTTCAATGCTTCAAAAAATCTTCAGTTCCAGTATATTTTCAGCTATATACATTAGTGGTGAGAAGTCATATAACCATTCTGTTTTTCCTTCCAGTATTCAATAAATTACATAAGATATACTCAACCCATTTTTATAAAATAGACTTTGTGTTAGATGATTTTGCCCTACAGTAGACTAATATAAAGGTTCTGAGCATGTAGGGTAGGCTAAGCTGTGGTGTTTGTTAGGTTAGGTGTATAGAATCAATTTTTGGCTTCCATTATCTTTGACACAAAATGGGTTTATTGAGATATAACCCCATCAAAAGTTGAATACAATCTGTACAAGAATATATGAAGCAATAGAAATTTATAATGGGCATGTGGTCATTCCTCTGAAAAAAATTCAACTTATAAAATTGAGCAAAAATAAACATAAACATCAATTTTCATAGTCACAAATTTGGACCCATGGCACATTTTCACCAACTTTGTCAAAATGCATGAGTCCTTAAAAATATCAAATAGGTGTCTTAGAATGGTGAAATGTACAATTTTATTTATAGTTGCAAGTATAAAAATTTGTTCAAAGTTGAAAGACCTTGAAGAAATCTTTGCAAAGTTGGGAAATTAAGTAGAATCAGGTGTATCTACTACCTTACTCAAGGGAAATATTTCATTTTGAAGATTAATTCAAACAGAAAATGGCTTCAAAACATAAAAATTAGTTACATAACACAAATCACTTTGAAGCTAGTTTAGTGATGGGAGGCCAATAATAACATAGATTAACCCATGTACTTTAACTATAACTACAGTTTAAGGAATGTAAAACCATAATACAGCTGCAATCCAAAATTTTATTTAATTATGTTTCTGAATAAATCAGAAAATTAAAAAAAAACACTATGTAGAATTACCTGCTGCTATACAATTCAGGGCTCCCATGACAAAAAAAAAGCTGAGAATTTTACCTTTATATCTTTTTCAGCCTTTGTTTTTAATTGAAGTAACATTGCTACATACCTTTTTTCTACATAGAAAATGTTTATATCTAATATAATTGTACTTAATTTAACCTTAGACAAGTTTAGTGCTATAGCCAAGAGAGACTTACTCACTTTAATATACATTCCACATGCCAGATACTGTTTCTAAAGATTTTGGTGATATTCAATCAATTGCAAAAAAAAAAAAAACTTGGTTAAGAATATGGTAACATTTTTACCCTCTATCAGAGTGATAGGGGTTTGATAACAAAAATTCACAAGGAACTCACACAACTAAGCAAAAACAAAACAAGAAGCCCACTCAAAAAATGGGGAGAAAAACTAAAAAGACACTTCATTAAAGAGGAACTACAAATGGCCAACAGGCACATGAAAAAATACTCAACATCACTCACAATCAGGGAATTGCGAATAAAAACCACAATGAGATACCACCTCACACCAGTAAGAATGGCCCACATCAAAAAAATGGGCAACAACAAGTGCTGGGGTGGATGTGGAGAGAAATAAACACTCTTACACTGCTGGTGGGAATGTAAACTGGTCCAGCCACTACAGAAAGCAGTGTGGAGGACCCTCAAACTAATGAAAATGGAACTACCATTTGACCCAGCAATCGCTCTTCTGGGAATCTACCCAAAGGAAACCTGAATACTTATACAAAGGGACACCTGTGCTCAGATGTTTATTGCAGCACTATTTATAATTACAAGGACATGGAAACAACCTAAATGTCCCAAAACAGATGATTGAATGATAAAGATGTGGTATATTTACACAATGAAATATTACTCATCAATCAAAAAAGACAAATTTGATGAATTTATGCTAATGGATGTACCTAAAAGAAATCATATTAGCAGAAACAAGTCAGAAAGAAAAAGACAGAAACCAAATGGTTTTACTAATATATGGGACATAGGAAAAACAAACAAAAGGCCAGAAGGAAAAGTTAAGGCAAGATAACAACCAAGCTAAAGTATACAACTGGGGGAGAGGGGGTGGAATGAGTGGGAGTGGTCAAGGAGAGGAGGTGGTGGGTGACCCCCAGGAATTACAAAGATGTGAAATATATATATATTTATATATATGTAATATATATAAATATATATATATTAAATAAAAAACAAAGGAGTTTACCTAAAGGTCTTGAACCTCAATTTCTAAATACACTTCACCCAGCTGCATTTTAAAGTGAGACAGACTATGTGAAAGTTCCTGAAAACAGTGAAGTGAGTATTAAAGACAATTGCTCTTACTGCAGTTATCAGAGACACAAGATGAGTTAGAAACAGTTTCTGCTCTGGAAGACTCAACTGTCACATATTTATGAAAGATAATTTTGAAGTAGAAACCTAAATGCCAAAAATGCATGCAGTTTTTTTCTTTTGAAAACCTAGGGTGGATTGACTAAGTGGGATGGATAAGCATAAGGATAATTGAATTATTACCCATAAAATTAATGAGAAATTATATTGATACAGAGAGTAGATCTTTGAATTGACTCTGAAGAAAGGGTAAAATCAGCAGTAGGAAAATAATTCTAGGCAAATTAAGTCCTTCCTGTAGGCAGTGCGTTGGAAGAAGATTGGAATCTGAAAAAATAGGCAAAAATTGTATTTTTCAGGAAATAAGACTATTATTCCATTGTATTCATTTCTTATAAAGTTTTAATATGGTAAGAAAAATAATTAAATAGAAAATTTTTCTCTCCACCTTCTATCCTATACTATCAGGTGTAGTTAGTAAATAGAGAGCAAAAAATCTAGTGAAAAGATATTTAACTGGGATTTATAACATTGAGTTAGTTTCTGGCTCTATTTAAGTTTCTATGTTATCTTGCACAAATTACTTACACCAGAATTCCTAAACTTAACATTAAAATTTGGAGGGTAGGATCGTTACAGATGATATCACTCAAGCCTTTCTATATTTTTTATCATTTAGTAATTCTTTTTAAAAATAAATACATTTGATTTTTTAATTGAGGTAACACTAGCATTCCCCACTCAGGTATCACATCGTAGTGCACCTGTCACAAAATCATCATAGTTCACCACCATAGCCCATCATATTTCCTTCCCTCTTTGTTCTTAACACTCCCACACCATTTCCACCTTCTGGATACTTGAGTTCTTTTGTCAGCTTTCAAGGATTAGTTTTGAAGCTTGTCTTTATCTAACCCTTATTTTGGTTTCTCTTTATTCCACATAATAGTGACACCATTCAGTATTGTCTTTCTCCTTGTGACTGATTTCACTTAGTATTATCCTTTCCAGCTCCACCCATGTTGCAGCAAATGATGTTTATCTTTTTTAATCACTAAGTAATATTTCTGTGTGTGTGTGTGTGTGTGTGTGTGTGTGTGTGTGTGTGTATCACATCTTCTTGATTCACTCATCTGTTTTTGGGCACTTAGATTATTTCCATATTTTGACTATTAAATAGTTCTGCAATAAACATGAAAGTGGAGGTGCCATTAAAAAATTAGTGGTTTTTTTTCCCTTAAATTTTGGAGTAGATACCCACAGTTGCAGATCCATTGTTACTAAATTTATTTACTTATTTTCTTACATCACTGTTCATTTTTGTACACTATTTGAGTCCCCCTCCCACCCCGGTGTAGAGTTCTACCACTTAAGTACCTGTGATCCATCACCATAGTCCCTTGTGTGCGTCATTCCTGTTTGATCCATCTTACCCTTCCTCCCCTGCTGTATGGGCAGACCCATTTTTAATCTTTGAGACACCTCCATTCTGCTTTCCACAGTGTGTGGACCAGTGTGCATTCCAACCAGCTACATAGAAGGGTTCCCTTTTCCCCACATACTCGCCAGCACTTGTTGTTTCTAACCTTTTCCATAGGGACCATTCTCAGAGGTGTAAAGTGGTATATCATTATGGTCTTGGTTTGCATTTCTGTGATGATAAGTGATGGTAAACATTTTTTATGTGCCTGTTTGTCATAGTTTGTAGGTCTTCTTTGAATAAATATCTGTTTAGTTACCAGACTTTCTAATTGACTATATTTATAGTGGGTTTTGAGAATCTAAATTTCCTTTAAAGCTAAAGAGATGATTCTGATGAGCAGCAAAAACTGAGAACTACTGTCTTCTACTAATTATTACAATATACTTTTATCTTCAGACCTATTTTGAGTGCTAAATGCCTGCCACCATGAAGATGAATAAAACACTTGTCTTTCAGGCAATAAAGATATAGTCATTAAGAAGAACTGCAGTGTAGGTTTTAAGAATCTAAATTTGACTGGACTTTAGAGAAACAATCATAAGCCAGAAATTACTACATTATGAATATATTCTGGCAAAACTGTTGTATCAAATTAGTAATCATGGAACAAAGCCTTAGAAGGATTGAGCATTTGTGAGTCTCAAGAGTTTTGAGTTTGGTAATTTGTAGTCTTTAATTTGTAGCCCTGTGAACCTATTTGTTTTTGAATAATGCACCTCATAAAATTGTGAAAACAAAATGAAATATTATAAATGTTAATGTTGTGGGTTTACAGGCAATGCTCATAACTTTACTACTAGTAAGACATGCATTTGGAGTTTCCACCAATAATGATAAATTCCTATTAACCAACTATTTCTTAATCTAGCTCCCAACACACCCAGGAGACTTCATGTTGTTACAATATATATAATTAGTGTATATTTATATGTACTATTTGTATAAATCAGCATATAAGTATGTGTATAAAATAAATATGGACATTTTCTAGAATAAATATGCATATTATCTAAACATGAATACACTTAAATGTGTTTATAAACACTTAAAATGTGTTTAGAAATGTCTTCTCAAAAGAAACATAGAAACCACCAATTTAGGTGACGGGAGATCCCCGGGGAATGCAATGATGTAATATAAATATACATATATAGATATAAATAAACACATAAATATGTAAACAACAAAATGATTAATAATTTTTTTTTAAATAAAAGGCAAACTTTTAACACAGAGATCATACAAAACCTCACAGGACTAGGTAATTTATTTTGTGTTTCCTGATTAAACATTGATGGGAGTGACAGAAGATTCACAGGAATGTTCACCTTCAAGTTTTAGCCAAACATGTAACTGCATGTAAATCCTCAATACTCTCTAGGGTCATATGTAATGCTTTATTGTTTGTTTGTTTTTTGAGACTAGGTCTCCCTATTTTTTTTGCCTGTGGAACCACAGGCTCTCGTTGCCCGGGGTACCACAGACTCAAGCAATCCCCAGCCTCAGCTTTCCAGGTAGCTGGGATGACAGGCGCGCGCCACCATGCCCAGCTATTGTTTGGAACTAGGTCTCCCTACGGGCCCCAGGCGGTACTCGAACCGCGATCCCTAGCCCCGGCCACTTCATAGGCTGAAGCTTACAAGCACGAGCCACCGTGCCCGGCAGTAATGTTTTAAATAGAAAACTCTGACTAAAGGACTACAGTAGATTAACCACTAATTTTAAAACCTGCTACTAACAAAAACATAACTAGTTTATTCTTTCTCCAAAATCATACATTAGCAGTAAATAGCAGCAAATATACAAATTGGAACTAAAACTTCTTTGCCTTTTTTTCACTCTTAATCTTTTTAATACACAAGTTTGATCATAAATGATAAAAAATTAACTTGAGATCCAAGCATATGTTAAAATGAATTCTCCATGTTCTTTTGAGTTGTTTTAAAGCAGCAAATTTAGTAATGCTGAAACTACTGATTTTCAGTGCTAATTAGTAATAATATATTCTTACAATTATGTCCTTTCATCCAAGTACCTCAAAGAGCTTTGGCAGTATAAAAGTTGCTATTTCTTACAGTATTTGTTATCGGCAGACTAGAAGAAAGTTATTATTATCTCTATTTTATAGTCAAAGAAATTAGGGCATAGAGAGGTTAAATTACTTCACTGGGGTCTTTCAGTGAACAAAAATAAATAGGAGGACTCAAAATCATTTTCTCATTTCTAGACCAGTATATTGCCCATTACATGACTGTTGAATACATCTAAATGATTTTTCCAGTCTGGGAAAATTGAAAATATGTTATCTGAATAATCTAAGAACCAAAGTGTGAGTTCCTCACTTTTGGTGTTCAAAAATGCAGTTATAAAGGAACATAAAATAAAAACTAGTAATTAGTGTTTGACTTGCTGTAGTATCTATTATTTATAGGACTTTTGCTTTGTGGTTTTCTGAAGCCTCTGTTTGGTGTGATCCATTTTGTTTCTGCCTCCTTTAATCCAGGTTAGCATAGCTGTGAACAAATAAGCTGAGACCCACTGACCAGTGAATTTGAAGCTTTCACATTCCTCTCATTGCCCACTCTTTTGAAGCCTAGTTCTCCAGCCAGCCGATATTTTAGCTTCCGCAGACTCACTTTGCCAAGGGTACTACGAACTCAAGCGATCCTCAGCCTCAGTCTCCCAGGCAGCTGGGATTACAGGCGCGTTCCACCAGGCCCAGTTATTTTTCTCGCTATGTTGCCCTGGGCAGGTCTCAAAACCCCGCAGACCAAGCGATTCCTTGTCTTGGCCTCCCTTTTTAGGCTGGGATTAAAGGCGCACACAGCTATCTTCCATTTCTTGTAAGCCTTCTCGAGAGCTGAGTGCAGGGTACAAGAAAGGACAATGAGAGAGATTGTTTAGCTTCAGCAGCTAAGGATTGACTGGAAATAATGGACTAAATGATAAATTTTTTTTTTTTTTTTTTTTTTTTAAAGACTAGGTCTGGGCTATTTTTGCCTAAGGAACCGCAGGCTCTTGTTGCCCGGTGTACCACAGACTCAAGCAATCCCCAGCCTCAGCTTCCCAGGTAGCTGGGATGACAGCCGCGTACCACCACGCCCAGCTATTTTTTGGAAGTAGGTCTCGCTAGGGGCCCTAGGCAGGACTCGAACCGCAATCCCTGGCCTCTGCCGCTTCATAGGCTGAAGCTTACAGGCACAAGCCACCGTGCCCAGCCTAGATGGTAAATTATTAAACAAAGAAAAGGGTGTTTATAAAGAATAGAGCAGAATTTACAATGAATTTTAAAGGAAGGCAAATGGAGAGGGCATAATAAAATTGGTTAACATTGATTTTTGTGAGGTAATTGGGAGACAGGGGGGTTATTTACAAATTGGTTGCTTTTTTTTAAGGAATTTCTTTTAGGTAAATATTGGAGGGATGGTGACACTATCACTTTTTAGAGGTATTTATGCCCGTACTACCTCCAGTTTTCCGGGGACAGATAAGGTAGTAAAATTACAGCATGAGCCCAGTCTGGTCTGTGATAGTGCCAGACAAGCCTGACTTTCATGAGTCATAGAAAATTACTGAGCATTTGAGTATATGCCTATGAATGGGCAAATATCACCACAGGGGAATTTTAAAAAATGCAACACTTGAGCAATTTTTCCAAGAAAAGGTAGTGAGGAAAAAAATGGCTTTGAAATTGTGCTTAGTGAAGTGAGACTGCATATTTGTTTGAAGTGATACAAGACTGCGGTGTGTCTACCTCAGGTCAGATGCTGCCCTTAGCTCCAGACACATATAACTGCCATTAGGCAGCCATCACTAGTACTTCAAATTCATCTATGGAATGGCACTTAGTTTCCTCTTAACCCACTGCAGCCCTTCCTTGCCTCGTTTGATAAACTATTCCTTTAACTATCTCCACAGTAAAATAAAGCATTATCCATCACCACTCTCCTTCTGACCAGGCTTTTGACCACTGCAACCAGCTAATCAACAGTTCATTGGTCTATTTTAGAAATCCATCTTCTTTGGATGCTCACAGTCACTCATATAAGGATCTTTATTCTTTCTCTTATTAATTTGTTATGGCCCATACGTTGCATTGCGATTGTTGTGGAGTCCCCAAATATGAGATGTGAACCTGGAACCAAAATGGTGTAACAAAGAATTGACACACCACACACAGCAGTAAGCAAGCCCAAGAAGTTTATTTGAAGATACAGGCCAGCACCTAGGAGCAAAGCTGCAAGGGTTAAAGAGACAAGCTAACTCCTGCCAGCAGCAGGCAGGCCTGAAGATTTACTCAGTGACAGATTAAAAAAAAAACAAAAACAGCCTCCCATGCTTTCCAGCATGGAAAGGGTCCCAATTGGCCTGGCACTGGTGACAACTTTGGGGTTTTTATAGTTACACTCTTGTTTTGACTCTAGGTGATGAACCAGGGTAATTGTGCAGTTTCTTGATTGGTCAACCTTGGCCAATGTCCTAACACAGATTAATTAGTGGTAGTGTTTTTTTTTTTTTTTTTTTGACTATTCTTTCTTGTTATGTCTCCTGGGGACCCCACGTTTCCCCGGGGTCGTAGTCTTTATCTGGCCAGTGTCTCCCAGGGTCCCAGTCTCTATCTCACATCTATGATCTCTGTGCTTGGCCTTCTCCTCTCTTTATCCAATGTCATTAAGTTGTAAATCTATCCACGGTCATTCCTCTATTCATCACTGCACGTTGGTATTATATATATTATGATTCTCCAGTTATCTTTTTCAGTAACCCAGGTTTGCACTTTAAAATCCTGTAATTACCAGTCAGACTTCTCAACATATATTGTTATTCCGTGTTGGGTGACCTTTCTGTTAGGATCTGGATTTGCAGTAGTCTCCTATGTTTGTGCTGGAAAATCTTTAATACCCAACACAGCTTTAATAAACCTACCCATTCTTTTCTCTGTGTACACCAATAGGCAATATTCAATAATAATTATTTGCCTTTACACCTGCCCATTAGAGCCAGCATTCCTGAATGCATCCTGTCAAGCAGGGAGCTGTGACTCTACTGGGGTGGAGAACAGCTACTGATATTAGGCAGACGATGTATTTCGAGTCAGTCGAAGAATTTAAATAAAGCAACTGATTAGTGGAACTACTTCTGAGGCTAACTAACCACGGGGTGATAATCTCAGTGCCACACCTGAGTTCAGACTTGCACTGGGGGGGGGGGGGGGAGTGGAGTCGAGCCCCCTCGAAAAGGGTGCCAGATCATTCCCGTAGGCGAGTTTTCCAGGGATCAGCAATGAGAAGCCATGAAGACACACCGAGACCCTCCAGTCAGGGCCGACAGTGACCCATCTCCTAGCATCCAGCAGCGACAGCTACGTCGCCAATTCCAACCTGGAAAACGCTGATCACAGGACTCATGCGGCCTCCACCCCCAGAACCCCCAAGAGAATGGGCCGTCCGGGGAAGCAAAATGGCGGCTTCCGCTCGCTCCTTCCTTTCCCCAAGAATTCCCTCCAGGTTCCCAGAAGAGAGTCAAGGACGTCGCCGCGCCGAGATCCGGGAAACTCCGCGAGCCCTGCGGCCGCGCTTGGGCCCCGCCCGGAGAGTTAACTTCACCTCTACTGGCGCAAGGCGCCGAGGGTGGAACCACCGGGAAAACACCACCTTCCGGCCGCCGCACGCAAGCAGTGGACACCGCCCGCGCCCTCCCGGCCATTGTTCTCCAGCCCCGCGCCCGGTACCCGGCTCCCCGCCCGCGGACAGGAAGTCTCCCCGCCGCCGGCCCCGCCCCCCGCCCCGGCGCCCCGGAAGTGATCTGCAGCTGCTGAGACTGCTGCTGCTGCTGCTGCTGCTGCTGCTGCTGCTGCAGAGCGGCCAGGAGGAGGGTGGGTCTCCCGAGAGCCCAGCGACCGGAGTCCTCCTCCACCTCCTCCTCCGCCTGCCGCCCAGGTTCCGCCGCCGCCCCTCCGACTCCTCCCTGTGCCGCTCCCGGCGCGGAGCCTCCCGGACAGGGGCCAGCGCTCTACGGCGGAGCCTGCTCAGCCGCGGCTTCCGATCCCACGGGGCGGCGGACAGGCTTTGCAGCGCAGGTGAGCGCTATCCCCAGGCCCGGCCCGGGGAGGTCGGGGCTCGCGGGGCGTCGACGGGGGTGTGTCCGGACAGCCTCCCGCGGAGGCCCTGGCTCGGGGCCCGGGCGCCGAGATTGCACGTCCCACGTTCTGCTCTGGGACCGGCCGCGGGACCAGTCGGGGCTGGAATCCGTGGCGCCGTGCTCGCTGCCCTACGGGCCAGTGCACACCGGGGAGCCGGCGGCTGCCGCGAGTCCCCCAGAACTCCGCGTCTTCTCCGACTCGGCCTCGGCGGAAGGTCACCTCGCATCTCTGGCCTGCCGCGCCGAGGTCCCCGGCTGGGCGGTGCCCGCGACTCGGGAAGCCCGCCGCCGCAGTCCCCGCGCCTCACTCAGCAGCTCGCCCCTCTTCCCTGTCTTTCCGCTCTTTGCCTGTACTAAAGCAGTTGCTTTTTGAGCATCTCCGCCAGGGTTTTATGCCAGTTAATGGTAAGGTGTGTTTTTTGTTTGTTTGTTTTTTCCCAGACTGAAGTCATTAGATGCTCTCGCGTTGAGCTGAATGGCCGATCTTATGCTCGTGCACGGATTTAGCTCATTTTTCCGTGTCATCCGGCCTCGAAATAGCGGAAGAGTGTATGGCTATTTTTTAAGTGTGGGCAGGTTTTCTTCCATAGTTCGTCCCTAAAGGTTTCCCAGAAGTGTATGCTTCACTCTCGGGTGCATGCAAGTGGGCGGGGTGACGGCGCAGAAAGGTGATGGTCAATTTTTAAGGTTTACGGGGAAATCGGGAGTTAACTGGCCTTTGCTCGGAAACCTGAATGTCCAGACTTGTGACAGCTCTCTGTGTCTTTGGGGTTGTGAGAATCCCATGGCCACGCCCTACGTGTCAAGCCCAAAAGCACCTAATTTACAAATTGTGTTTTGTGGGGAGGGGAGGTGGGGCAGTTTTATAAAACATGTGTCATAGTTCTGAAAGTAAATTGCAACTTTAATCAAGCATTGGATTTCCAAGCATTGGATAACAAATTTCATTAATAAATTCAAAGCAGAAAGTATGTTTATATCTATTACTGTATTTCAGTGTTCTTTCTTAGTTTCTATTTTCTGTCCATTAATACGATGTTATTATAAAACGACTCTAGCTCTTAAAACATAATTTTCAGACTGAGTTTCTTCAGGGCAAAAAAGCCAGGTCTTGCTCTTACCCATGTTTCCATGCAGTGGAGATTATTCACACGTTTCTTCACTGAATGAATGAATCCATAGGTTAAAGCCATTATCTTCCAGGTGACTTTTTTTTTTTTTTTTTTTTGCATTAGGGTTTTTTGTTTATTTTTGTTCCAGTGTCTTGGCACATGGAAACTTTGCTTTATCTTTCTGTTCTTTAGCTAGGTCAAAGAACAATCCTTTGCTTTCTTTCCAAAACCCTTCGCCCACCAGAAGGTTAAAATTATATTTGGGGTATTGTGATTGGGCATTACAGTGACTTGTAGTCTAATGTTAAATATTACTACTTGAGCATGTTTGTCCTGGAATAGCTAGAGATTTCCTGGTGAAAGTAACTTTTAGAGTTGATGGCCATATTTTATCTTCATCAAAAAGAAGAAATTGCTGATAGTGGTTCATATTTTTTTCCATGAAATCTCCTGACATCTTTTTATGATCTTGGCATGATTTGCTTATAACTGCCTTCACAATTCTTTTCAGAGATCCAGATGCTGTTCTCCGAGTGTGTCTGCTGAATGTGCAGTCATCTCTATCATTTATTTTGAATCACTTCTTCATGCAACACCTTTTTTTGCAGGGCTTTCAAAGGAAAAAAAGAACTAATTATAGGAAAGACTCTTGATTACCATTTATGCAGGGGGATAATTTTTATTTATAGGTACTTTCAAGGATTCCAGATTAAAAAGTGCTGTTGCCTTCTTTCCTCTCCAAATCTCCAAATCTAGTGGTCAACCTGCACTAGTTTTCCAAGTTGTACCACTTCTCTTTCCAAGAAGTACCAGTATCACTCCTTATATATGTGAGTTTTGATGTAACAAACACTTGTAATCCTTAGTAGATGAATGGCTAAGATAATCACTTTAAAAATACTGGAATAAGAGGCTATGCTTGTTAATGAAGAAAAGCATTATCATTTTTAAGAAATGGGAAGAAAATTTATGATTTTCTCAGTTTTATAAAATGTCTTAATTCTTAGACTCTAAAGAGAGGGAAATCTTGTTTCTTTTCTCAGTGACATTGCCACTCTGTGAAGGTTAGGTTTCCTTTTTTAAATGTAGCCACCCTTTTGGTAGTAACAGTCTTCATTGCATTGATTGCCTGCAAAGCACTACCATCAGAAATTTACTTTTATATCAAGTTGGATCTCCACATTACCTTGCAAGATAGTTTTTCCATACTTTACTAAGAGAAGTTATTTGCTGGAGGCTAGGAAGCAAGTTATTATAGAATCTGAATTTCAAATTAGTGATTTCTGAGAGCATTCAGTATTGCAATTGTATAAGGCTTAAGAAAATTGGGGTTCTGATTGAGTTGAGATTCAGGAAAGCAATGCTATGGATCTCTTCAGTACACCTGGTTAGGCCTAGGATTACCCGTGACCCTGACCCGGTACCGGGTCTCTGTCATTTGCCATTTTTCTGTTTCTCTCCTATGAGCCTACAAATAGAGTGTTAATGTCTTCTAGGTATGCTGTGATGGGGGGGAAAGATTCACCATTTTTCATATAAATCACAACAGAAGAGCATAGTATTAGGAATTCAACTCTGGTGTTTGATTATTGCTTTTTACCTCTTAAGTACCTGAATAGACCCTATTGGAGAGAAACATAGAAAATCTATTTATAGCTACCTTGCCTGAAATTATGCTTTTAGTTATTGTTTACTAAAGGAAATGTTGGAGAGTTTGGGGTAGGGCATTGGGAAGAATGCTGAAAAACAAAGGTGTATTGGGTCTACTTTTACCGTCTAGGACCGTTTGTCATTTTCTTTTTGAATTTAGTATGGAAATGTAAAGGTGGCATAATACTTCCACGGGTGTAATTACTAATCAGTGCTAGAGTGATTCACTTCCATTTTTCCCAAGCCTGCACATATTTTTTATTACTGCACTTTTAAATGAACTTAGTTTGGATAGGTGTAATCATCTTTAAAAAAATAAGTATATTTGGTGCAGGTGTTTTGATGGTGAGTCTGATCTGATAACATAGATGTAAGCCTCTATCTTTAAAATATGTACAGTGAGCAGATCAATGTTACTTCAGTAAAAATAATTTATTTTTAAAAAGTATAAAGCTTTAAGTGAACTCATTCTCTGACCCTCATTATTAAGTTTTTTTTTTTTGTTTGTTTGTTTTTTTTGTTTCTCCCATAGCTTAAAGGCACTGTCCTTACTATGTTACTGCACTGGTAAAGATTTGGTTACAGTAGAGAAAACGTGAAATTAAAACTCTAAGGATTTTTTTCCCGCTCTTTTTATTGTCTCCACCAAACTACCTGTGCCCATACTCTATCTGCCTCCCTTCTTCAATCCCTCTGCCATTTTCTCTATTCTCTTTGATAACCATTATCTTCTTTTTGCAGAGTTTATATTTTTATTTTTTCTATTGTTTGTATATAATTGGGTTTGGTTGTTTTTTGGTATTTATATGCCACAGAGACCATCTGAAATCTTTTACTTTTTGTTTGATGCCATTCATCATAATCACCTCAAGACCCATCCATTTTGTCCCATATGCCATTGTTTTCTCTTTCTTCACAGCTGTATAATATTCTGTTGAACATACGCTCCCCAGTTTTTCTGTCCATTCATCTGTTGAAGGTTGGTTCCATGATTTGGCCATTGTAAACAGTGCTGATGTGTACATAGGTGTAGATAGATCTTTTTGTATTTAATTTTCCATGTTGCACCTAATAACAGTAGTGCTGAGTCAAACAGAATTTCCACATTTATTTTCTTCAAAAATCTACCCACTGTTTCCACAAGAAACATCCACCAATAGTGGATGAGAGTTCCTTTTTCACCACAATCTCACCAAGACTTTGTTTACTAAATGTTTTGTTTTTTTAATTTTAGAAAAGAATTTGCATTCTTGATTTGCTATATATGGAGGTGAAGACTTAATATTTTAAGAGGGTAGTCTTTACAAACAAACATCATAAATATGATCATACAATCCTGTAATAGATACAGTGTTTGACTTGTATAATCTCCTTGAAGTTTGGGCCAGATTTTGTTACTCAATTCTCCTGTTGAAAGTAATATCAGGATTTGACAATGTCATCTTGGAAAATAAAACAGGGAAGTTATGAAATGATATCTACTACCAGGTACATTGTGAAAAGGGGGCAGACCTCCCCAGTTTCCACAAAGGTCATGATTGTTATCTTCTAAACCATAGGACTTCCTCATATGCTTGCGTAGCTAGCATAGCAATCCATTAGAAATTGAGGTTACCAGTGACTGATTAAAAATGCTTTTGTTCAGCTGCCCTGTTTAGCCCTATTACTGGAATAGAAAACAGCCTTTTAGCCTCTGGTTGCCTCCCATCCAATCTTTTCTCCGTCCCTGGTAACAGCAAAATTGACATTTCAGAACTCCTTGTTGCCTATTAATAAAAATCAGACTCACTATGGACCGTACCTTCATTGACCTGTTATAAATTTTGTTCACCATAATCCACAGTAAACTCATAACTGCACAGACACATGCATCCTTAAAAACCTTTTTCAGAGTACCAAAACTTTCTCAGTGTAAAGCAATAATGAGTTTTTGATTTAGCATCCTTAGGGCAAAAGAAACACCTAATAGTTTAGTTTATTACTTATTAAGGTCTAAACAAATTAATATGCATTTTACGTCATAATATTGACATAAATAATAACTTTGAAAAAATACACATAAAATAAGATTCATTTTTAATTCCATAGTACTCTGTAGTGTTTACTATAGTTTATTCAGCCAGTCTCCTGTACTTGCACATTTAGGTAATGTGCAGTTATAAATTATGTCATAATGCAAACTTTGCATACATGTATTATATTTTTGGAGGTATACAAAATAAATGAAGAGACAGGTTTCACCTTCACCTTTACAAAAGACATTAGTTTGTTAGTTCATGTAATTTTCACTAGCCAAAAGAAAGCTGCAGAGGACTTTACAACAAGCTGACAGTCAAGAAGAGTTGGTCAGCGTTTATTTTGCAATGCTATTTTAGAGGCAGTACTCACCAGATCTATGAGAGTGACACCACCAAGCCCCCTCCTGGGAAATAACTATATAGATCATGTATTTATCAACTATTTCTGCTTTGACTATATGTTAGTGTTATTTTAGGTTTTATGAGTTATTTACTATGATTTGGCAGGTATTTTTGGGGTCTGGGAATGTTAAAAAATTTTTCCATAATTTAACAATAGTTGCTATTTCACTTTTGGCTATATATTGTACAAAATGTTTCATTGGAGCCTTCTACTTTCTGATAGTGGTTGTAACCTATATAAGATATTTTAGATATTGGCAAATTCCTTTCACTCTACAGGTTTGTATAATTTTGAGCTCCCACTGGCACTATTAAGAATGCCATATCCTCACCAAGACTAAACATTCAAGCTTTTGAAGTTCTGCTCGTCTAATAGGTGAGAACTGATACCTCAGTGTACTTTTAATTGGTGTATCTCTTATAACAAGTGAATTGAACATATTTTCTTATATTTAAGGGCCATTTTTAACATTTTTAAGTTACTTATTTGTCCACCTTCTAAATAATCTTTGTTCTCTTCCCGCCACCCCCTCAATTTAAAAATTCCTTATAGTTAAGATTATTGAGCATTTAACATGGATATGTATTGCAGATATTTTGCCCATCATCTTTTGGCTTCTTATAGTATTTTTTTTCAAAATTTTGTTTTTGTCAACTCAAATATTTTAATCTTAAATTTATTGATCTAGATTTTTAGTCATAGTTAGAAAGCCTTTCCCTATCTTTATGTTGTAGAGAAATTCACCAGTGGTTTCTTCTGATACTAATATAATTTCATTTTTATACTTAGTTCTCTAATTCATTT
This sequence comes from Uropsilus gracilis, assembly GCA_004024945.1. Lineage (NCBI taxonomy): Eukaryota > Metazoa > Chordata > Mammalia > Eulipotyphla > Talpidae > Uropsilus > Uropsilus gracilis. Next base: position 18,940 of record PVHY01010281.1, on the reverse strand, counting down.
AGAGTAAATTTTTGTATGTGGTATGAGGAACAGATCTAACTTTTATATTATTCCACTTGCAACCCAGTATACCTAGTGTCATTTATTAAAAAAAAAAAAAAAAATCTTTGGCCATGTTGTCCTATGCTACATTTCTAAATTATTTTGGATGTAATTTATCCTGTTGGATTGTCTTTTGACTATCCATGCACCAGTACCACTCTATTTTAATCATAGAGGCTTTGCAGTGTGATTTAAGATCTAGCAGGGTTGGTTCCCCATTGTTGCTCCTTGTCTGCAAAAGAAAGTTTCCTTTACTATTCTTGCCTGTTTTGTTTTTCCAGGTGATCTTTAGCCCCATTTTGTTTAAATCCTTTAAAAAGCTTACTGCTATTTTTTCTAGGGTCACATTAGACTTTATTATTTACAACTTATATCTTATTGGTATTAAGATATCTTAAAACAAGAGCATCTTTTTATTTTCTTAAATCCCCTTTTGTGACTTTGAGGAATGGATTATAGTTTTGTCTTTGTAACATTTCTCGTTTATTTCTAAGCATCTTTTTGTTGCTATTTTAGTTTTCTTGTTCATTATATATTCTAAATGACTATTAGTCCTTATATGAATAATGTTGATTTTTTTCATGTTTTTCCTGGTATCTTGCTGAATTCCTGTAGCTTGAGTCACTTTTAGCATTGCTTCTCTTAGGCCTAGATATATTATTGTGTCACTTATAGATAGAATTTATTTCATTTTTCAGTGCTTATGCTTCTAATTGCTCTTATCAACATCTCTAGAACAATCTTAACAAGCAATATAACTTAATTTTATAGGGAAATACTGATGACTTTAGTGTATTTTCTTTTCTGTGGATATACAGAGAGCTGCATTTATATTAGATACTAATTTAGCTATATATATCTCAAAGACTGCTGTCTTCACTATGTCTATTAAGATACATAGTGGAAATTGATCAGAGTGAGAAGTGGAGAAGATTTACTTTCCTACTAGACAGTATCAAAACACAAGGAATGCTTGAGGTTTCCTTCTTTATACAAGTCCTGAGTTTTGTTCTGGCTCCTTCACACTATTCTGAACTTCACTGTACTCTTCAGTTAACCAGTAATAGATGCCACAGGGTGACCTTTTCTCCTCTAGACTAAAGTGCCATGGGTCTGTGAAAATCTAGATTCCATCTAGACTTTCACAATCTTGAGTGATTGGAAATTAATTAAATGTGGTTCTGGCTTGGGTCCTGGCGTCTACAGGTTATATGGTAAGGAAGGCAGGTTTGTAATTAGGTGAGGGTATCCATGTCAGTGGCATACACAGCTGTGGGGTAGTTCCAGACATCTCCTAGTGCCTGGATCATCTGGCTTGAGATTCCGAATTCACTCATGAAACCCAGTTCTCTGGTTAGAAATGATGTGGAATCAGATATAAGCCCAACATCATGCGCACATTCCATCCACTTGGCACTCATAGTATTATCTCCCCAGTTCTGGAGAGTGTTTTCATTTCATTGCCACCCAGTTCATTTAGGATGTTTAACATTTCCATTATATTTTTGTAATTTCAAGAGTGTATAGGTCTGTGCACGAGCTTCCAGGCAGCTCCCATTATCGGTCTCAGTCATTCTAAATATTTCCTTCTTCTAGGGGTGCTGTGCTGTATGGTAGTGTTCATTAGATTTTTGTCCCTTATGCTGAGGAGCTCTTCCCTAGAGATTCCACCAATTCTCAGTCTATAACCCATTGTCCATATTTGCTGTCCCAGGATAATGTCCCAGGTAGATGGGCTGTTTAACAATCTTGTTTTGTCCTTAAGTTGAGGGCCCTCACTCAGCAAGTGAGTACTCTTTGTTGATCACCTCATGTCTGTCCATCTCCCTTTTTCTGGGACCCACATTTATCTTTTTTCTCTCAGGGTCTTGCCTCACTGGCATGCAGTTCAGCATGGGAGGGGGAGGTCAGTGACGCCCTGCTTTGAAGACTCTTTAAGTTTTGCCCTTTAGTATGTGCTTGCCACTTTGCTGGCAGGGCTTGGACAAGACACTCATCTTTTCTTTTCCCTCTTTTTACCTTGTTTCCCCCACCATTTAATCTGAAGGTAGTCTGTTTCTCCTCATCTTTCTAAGATATTTTATCTTAGAAAAAGATAAAATACCATGAGATCTTTGGTTTCTGGGACACCCAATCCTGGCCTCTAAATGCTTGGATTATTGGTACCTTTCCCCATTATCCTATTAATCTCCAAGGTTTTTGTTTATCTGCACTCTATAAATAAGGTAATTCACTATGTCTGTTACTTCACTTCCTTTCATTTCCTACTGTGAGATACTTTCATTCATTAGTTCATGAGGAATTTCTTGTAAGTGCTAAGTTTGAAACTCTTGGTTTATGCAAAGCGCTACAGCAGTGATATCAGAAACAATTTCCTGCACTGTCAAATATATAGAAATTCCTTTTGCACTTCTGCTTCTTAAGAGCCTCTGGCATCTTAGATAGGGGAGGGCAAGAGAATATGAAAGAGACCTTCACAGAGTCATAGATGAACCACTGTTGAGTAGTCAGAGTGCCAATCACAGTAGAAAGGTAGAGTCCCCCTCCGTACACCCTTACCTGTCCACCTCTAAATCCATGTCTCTGGAGGACCTTTCTCTTAATTCAATAAAGACAACAGAATCAGCAGAGGGAGAAATAGTTGCTCAAATGACTCCAGTTATGTAACCATCCACAAATCCAGAGGGGGCGGTCCCTTTATGGAACATATTTAAACCTTCTTCCTTGTACATTTTGGAAGCTGCATCCCTCAAAGTGTTGTCCTAATCTGGTTGGATTTGAATTTGAACTTTAGCAGCTTCCATGGGAGTCCGGACAGTATCAGGAAAGAACTCAGCACTGGCAGAGAACACCAAATTGGTGTTCCCTTTAAGCAGGTTGTTGTAGAAAGCTTTGGAAGCTTCCGAGAATCCAAATTTGCTGACCCTGAGTATAGTAGCTCATGAAAATCGAAGCCCATTTTACATTGAAGCATGAACCCCACCCTTTTTCAGTGTAACTAAGAATACATTAAAAATGTTTTGTACTTTTTGGGGTCCACTTGCACATATTTCACTAAAATCAAATAAATTAAATCTATCACATTGTGTGTCAGACCATAACTTAAGACCCAACCAAAGTAACACAGTGTCGAACATTTCATAGATCCAAATTTACAAATGATTCTTTCCACAACAGTGGCTGCCCCTGTGCAGGAGTGGCGGGATGAACTCAGGAACTGGTGAGGCTGCTCTGTTGCATGGGCCCATGAAACCATCTTGCACCAGCTGCAGGTGGGGTGTGTTGAAAGGGTTCACCAGTACCAGTTGTGCCTTGGATGAGAACTTCTCTGTCAGATGGTGAAATCACAACCTCTTCTTCAGAGAGGTCTCTGCTCACATTATTGCTGTGGGCTTCGGTAGCTTTCTTGGTTCCTCAGAATAAAATAAAACTTGATCATTTGTTTTGCTTATCTCTTCTTATCCCTCACTTTTGTTGAGATCAAAAAACCTATCTAGGTTTTGTTTTTGTTTTTGACTGAAGTTTTTATTTATTTGATTACAATAAATTTTGAACTTTTTGTACATTCTTTGGTCATATATATTTTCTATTCTGTGAAATGTCTTTATATTTTGTTTATTTGGGGGAAGTTGCTTGATTTTTAAAAAATAGACTTATTGAGCTCTAATTCACATATCATTAAATTTACCCTTATGAAGTATGGTTCAATAGTTTTTACTATATTTGTGCAGAATTGTTTAGCTGTCACTACAAGTGACATTTCCTTACCTCAAAAAGATATCCTATGCTCATTAGCCATCATTCCTATTCCCTCTATTTCCCAATCCCAGGGAGTTACTCATATACTTCCCTTAGTATATTAATACTATGTAGTATAATATTAGCAGTATAGTAATACTACTGTAACAACTAAGAAAATAGCTAATAATTCCATAACATCATCTGATATCTAGTCCAAATTCAGATTTCCCTGTTGTCTCCTAATATCTTTAAGAGCTGGTTTTCCACCTGACCCTTCTAGGATCCAATTGAGGCTAAGGCTTTTAATGCCTAATATATCCCTTTAGTCTATTTCATTTTTTTCTAATTAACTTTTTAAAGATAGTTATAAAATTTGCCCATTTTAGGGTTACAGTGATTTTTAGTAACTTTATTGAGTTGTATAATCATTACCACAATCCAATTTTAGAACATTTTTATCACTGCTGTAAAGTCTCATGCTCATTTTTAGTTAATCCTCATTTCCATCCCCAGCCCTAGGCACAAACATCAGTTTACTTTCTGTCTTTATAAATTATCCCTTCCCAGACATTTGCATGTAAGTAAATGAAATCTTACAGTATGTGGTCTTTTGAATATCATTTCTTCTACTTTTTTTTTTTTTTTTTTTTGAGACTAAGTCTCTCTATTTTTACCTGTGTAACTGCAGGCTCACATTGCCCGGGGTACCACAGACTCCAGTAATCCCCAGCCTCAGCTTCCCAGGTAGCTGGGATTACAGGTGTGCGCCACCACGTCTAGCTATTTTTTTTTTTTTTTTGAACTAGGTCTCACTATGTGCCACAGGCAGGACGCGAACTACGATCCCTGGTTCCAGCCACGGTTTCCTAGGCTGCCGCTTGTAAGCACGCGCCACCATGCTCGGCCTCATTTCTTCCACCTTTGAGTCTGAGGTTTTTATAGTTCATGTTGTGCCATGTGTCAGTCATTTCTTCCTTTCACTGATAAATAATAAATATTCTGTGACTATACGACATTTTGCTTATCCATTTATCAGTTGATGGATATTTGAATTGTTTCTCCTTTTTGTTTATTATGAACGAATAATCCTGCTGTGACCACTAATGTGCAAGTCTTTGTGTGTTTCCATTTCTCATGGGTAAAGTTAAAAGTACATTTATGATCAACTCTTGGAGCACCTGCCAACTTTTTCCAAAATGACTGCACATTATTTTGCATTTCCACCAGCAACATTTGAGGGTTTCTATTTCCTCTGCATCTTAGTAAACAGTTGTTTATAGTCTTTTTAAAATTATTGTTGACATCATCATAGATGGTATAACATAGCATTGTGGCTTTCCTAGTTTGTGTTTCCCTAATGACTAATGGTACTGGAGCATTAGTCACTTACTCACATATTTTCTTTGGTAAAATGTCCACCGAAATGTTTTTGTTTATTTACAGAATATTGGGTTTTTCTTGTTATTGAATTGTAAAAATTTTTTGTGTGCTCTGGATAAAGTCCTGCATCAGATCCCAGAGAGTGCTCTGTTTTTTAATGACATTATCTAAGAGAATTGTCTAGTTTTTCTTAATTTGCTGTTGAACTTTTTGTGAGGATTGAAATAATAACTAAATTCTGTTCTTAATTCTTTCACTTGCCTAGTACTGAACATAATAATTAAAGACAGTGACCATTCCCCTCATCTTAATTCTGAAGTTAAACAGTAAGTTAACTATTCCCTTCTTATCCACAAGATGCAACTACTACAGATAATCGGGTTCTTTGAGTTGCCAGAGCCAAATTCCAGTTTAGACTGCTTTACCCAAAACAGAATTTTGCAGTTTTTTGCACTCCCTGAAGCTGTGCTTCTTTCTTTATTCTGTTGGCAGACTCTTTTTATTTGGTAGCCCCCTTTATTTCCAGATTCAGTTCTTCCCAGCTCAGCAGGAAGAGCCAATATTCCATGTTAGCCCTACATAGCAGTCCAAGACATTGGCTGGGTCTCTTGCCCTGCTTTTTAGGGAGGTTCTGGCGCATGTTTTATAATTCTGTCATTAAGCAGTAAGGACAGTAGTTCCCTCTACAAGAAGGAGTACCGGACAGGCAATTACATGTCTGTTTCCTTAAGGGTAGTGTATCATTTTTGTCCACTTTTACAAGGTTTAACTAAAAGTAGTAAGTAGAAACTTACTGGAGTTATTACTAAGTAGTGAGTGTGAACGTGAGTATTTAGAAAAACATCATATTCTCTAATTTTCACTCTAGATTAGCCTTTACTACTAACACTTTCCTGTATATAAACTTGCAGTATTTGCTTTAAGTTAAGACATTTCACATATGCTCTTTCCCACCTCTCATGGAGTAAGGGGGTGACCAATACAAGAATTATAGCTTGATATTTGTGGCTAGTTTTTCTGCGTTTCTTTTGAAGTTTATTTTTTTTTTATCTAGTTTCCTTTAGCTGAGTGGGAGTTATATCCAGCTGCCTTGGAGTTCCTACCTTCCTACAGACTGCTGAAATCAATTTTTTATAATTTGTTTGCTTCCTTTTCTTTTTCATTTACTTGGATTCTCAAGTTCTGTCTGTATCCATATGTTTGTTATATGATTCATCTTTGAAGTAGTTTCTTTTAAGTTAAGGATAGTTTCTAGCTCTTCTTCCTGATGATGGATATATGTTTGTAGTGATGATGATGACGCTGTTGATAGCATCATGATTTTCCTGCTTAAAAAAGAAAATTTTATCACTGTTTCTTGCCTGAACTCTTAATAGACAAGATATGGTACATAGATACTATCATGAAATTGAACAAGTAACTCTGAATACTGTGTGTGACCTTTGTGGTGCTTCATATTCTTGGTATTCTTCTTGATTTATTTTCAGTGTGAAAATAAAATGCAGAAATGAGAACTGGCTTTGAGTTGTCTGTATAAAACATCTCATGACGTTAGAATGCGACTTAAAAGGTCAGCTAGTGTATTCTTTCACCCTTTATAAAAATCCCCTAAAACTATGCAGGTACTAGCTGTTGCTCAAACACTTGCAGTAGTATTGTAATATGCATCATTTTTGGAGGTTTTAATTTAAAATCCATCTTTACCTTTTTTGTTATTCTTGTTTTTTAAGATCCGTACTTACTTTGAATCGGTCTATTGCCCTGTGATTTTTGGTTCCTAATTTGCTCTTTAGAATAACACTACACAGACATGTTTATGAGCACTTGCTAAACAGATCTGTTGACAGAATTGAGAATAGTCATTTTTCATTTTACCTATGCCTTCTTTTAAATAATTAAAGGTGGTAGCACACAGTTACCTTTACTGGCTTCCCTAGTCTTCCTATTTAGACCATAAACCCTTCATGTTTTTAGTTTATAACCTTCAGTTCACAAGCCTCTAGAAACAGCATAGTAGCATTCACTTATATTCACTTATTACAACTTAAAATACAATGCATCCTTGAAAAGGATGGAAGAAACTACTTGGAATATGTGGAGTCGGGATGACCAGAGGCTTAGTTGAGTACTTATTGATTTCAGTATTTCCATCTAATCATAATAAACTGCTATAAAAGATGAAGCCATTAAGAAGTAAAATTTAAAAATAGAAATGGCTTACCTTTGCTCAGAGAAGAATTGCATGACCCTAATGCTAAAGACTATTATTCATCTGATGCCAAAGAAAGGACTGATCTTAAATTATTAGCCTGTAATTAATTCACAACGTAGTCGTTTTATATCTACAGTAAACCTGCTAGTTTGCTTACAAATAATTCTTAGAAGTGAAGGTGTGCTGCTGAAGGTAAGTACATAGTAGTGATCAGCAAGGGAACAACTATAATGGGGAGGAGAGAGGCAGGAAGACAATGAAGGAATAACAGTAATTCAGAATTCTACATTCTAGGGCTCTTGGAATCAGGGAAAACTTCCCTGAATTCATAGTGGCCTTGATCATCATGTTTCTGATATCAAAGAAAATTTTCTAATATTATTTAGTTAAATTGAGGAATTTGTGAGACATGAAATTCTAACACTAAGTCTTTGTCAGATACACTCAAAATTAAGCATCCCATCTGGTTCTGATGGCTTAAGTCTTGCTTCTAGTTGATTATCATCTTGTTGAGAAATTCACATAAATATTATTTTTGAATGTGTGTAAAGTGTTACAAATAGTGATGTATTCAATAGAAAGTAATTATTCTCTCACTAATGATTGATTTGGGGAGGTGAGGTATACAGTTAGAATTTACCATTTTTATTACTGTGGCTGAATTAACAAGGTTTTCCATATAGTATGTGATAAGATTTATCATAAGTTCTCTGATCTCACCTTCTCTTCCCCTGCTGTCAGCTGTTATGTCTTTAGCAAATGCTTTTATTAGACTAAACTGAAGTTTAAATTTTCGTACAAAATGTGAGTACTTTTAAAACTGTGTTAATAATTGCTTTCTTTTAGCTTAGAAAATAATAAAATAAAATTGTAAGACTCCAGAAATACTTTAGGTTTCATCCTTCATCTCATTTCCTGCAAAACCCAGCTGTTCTTCTGGTTGCAGTGGTCAGATTGTGCTACCTTTTATTCTCACCACTTTCAACTAGATCAGATTTTTTTACATCTTTACATTTTTGCAATAAATAGTGACTATTTGTAGCTTGAACAAGACTGGGTAAAGTATAAAGTGCCAAAATATTTTTGACACTTTTTTGGCTATTTAAAACATAGCAATAATCTTTGTCAGAGCATTAGCAATATTGCAAATTGTAAAATAGTAAGTTTACTTATGCTTCGTGAGATATTAGTAACTTCAAATTAAGGGTATTTTTTTCCTGAAATATAGAATGTATTTTGTCACCTAACAGATTTGTGTAAAATGTACAAAGCCTCATTTCATCTTGTAAGTTACATTTCACTGTTTCTTTATATTAATAGGTTTTAAAAGATGTGATACTGCCAGACTTTTTTATGACTTCCCTAAACCTAATATAATGCCATTTGGGTTCAGAACTAGGTTTTTTTTTTTTTTTCCCAACTTAACTTCAGTATAAGATATTATCATTTATAATTAAATACTAAGGCCAAGAATAAATGGCAACAGATTTTCTTTTTGTAACTTATTTTTGTTGTATTAGTCAAGAAATCTGTGTTTGAAATCTGTGTCACAGAGTGGGAGATGGGGCAAAAGTGTTCAGAAAGCATTCCCTTTTAAACCATCATATGAGGCTGGGCATGGTGGCGCATGCCTGTAGGTGGCAGCCTAGGAAGCCGTGGCCAGGGCCAGGGATCACGGTTCGAGTCCCGCTGGGGGCACGTAGCAAGATCTAGTCCCAAAAAAATAGCTGGGCGTGGTGGTACGTGTCTGTAATCCCAGCTACCTGGGAAGCTGAGACTGGGGATTGCTGTGTCTGTGGTACCCCGGGCAACGTGAGCCTGTGGTTCTATGGGCAAAAATAGTGAGACCTAGTCTCAAAAAAAAAAAAAAAAATCATAGAAAGTAGTTTTAAGGTCAAAATTGTTACTAAATGTATGTTTTTTGATTTCAGAACTGTGCTGTGTTGTTGGCAGTAATGGTCTCAAAGTGAGAAAGGAAAAAAATGTTAGTAATTGAGGTTTTATTTAGAAATTATATTTTTAATTTTTTTCTCTAATATTAAAATCTGATAGTTTCTATTAAAGAATATAAATTTTTGAAGTCTTGAATTTGGGGGGACATAGTATAGTTTGGTGACATGACTATAGATTTTGCTTAATAAAATGTTTCTTGAATGAACAATATCTGCTTTGTGCCAGATACTCTGTTAGACATGTATGAGGGACAGACATATAACCTAGGCTTACCAAGTAGGTAGAGCTTTTCAGAGTGGCCACCAAGGTGGTGAATAGGAGTTTGGTAAGGAGATAGAGCAAAATGAATTGCATAGTGGAGTGTTCAGAACTAGGGAATAAAATTCATATTATGAATTTTTGGTGAGTGTGATGTATTCTTTAGGGGTGAGGCAAGGAAAGTGAAAAGAACCTATAGGAAATGATTGGGAGGACTTTAGGCAGAACATGAAGTTCCTCATCTCATGCCTTTGTAGAGCCATTGAAAAAATTTCGAAAGTGTTATTTGCAGCTTTGCCTTTTTACTATTCTCTGTAACAGTGCTTCTGAAATTATCTCTGGTGAAAGATTTTTTTTCAAAGTACATGCACTTGAAGAGTCATTAACCTGTCCTTCTAAATCATGCTCAGTGTTGTAAACCATTACCTCAATTTAAAAATTAAATATAAATAAAATATTTTAAAAATTAAAATTAAAATTTCAGTACATAACTGATACTTTTATAAAATACTATAAAAGGGAATTGTCAGAAAAATTAAATTTTAAAAATAGAGTAAATAAACATTTTAAGATATTGATATTAGATATTAAACAGACTTAAATTACTCTGTCAAATTCTTCTTTGAGTTCCTGAATACATTCTTTCAAATTTGTTCTTTCATAGTCAAGAACTACTTAGTGCTTTGAGTACTTCTGATGTAGAGGAGTAATCTTTTAACCATATGCCTATCAGTACAGAATTCCAGAAACTCTCATGTTTTTATCTTTAAATCATGTACAGATACTACTGTATGGTTACAAGATATATGCTATAAATCATAAAAAAATAGAAAATTAAAAATATTTTATCTTAATACTATAAAGATACTTTGCACCAAAAAATGCTTAGTAGACAGTGTTATTGAATGTACTTTATAATTTTAAAGTCTTGATTCATTCATACAAAAATAGTAAGTTGGCAGAAAGACAAAACACCAGAGATTTCACTCATGTGGAATACAGAGAAACAAAAAACAGGGTCAGACAAAAAACAAACGCTAATAATCTGATTGTAAAATTGAGGCTACCAGAAGGGGAGGGACCAGCTGGGCAACAAAGGGGAAGGTGGCCCAGTGAACTCTGATGTAAGATGTTGACTGCCATGATGGATAAAGTGGTGTGAACCTATACCTCTGAACTATGTAATATACAGATAACACACCAGTGTTATCTCAAAAAATTAGTATACTAGTTGTCACTTTGTATACCTTAAGTATATAAATTTTTATTTGCCACTTAACATTTCACTAAAGCTGGAAAATACAAATTTTATATAGGTCCTGTTCTAGGTGTGTGGAGTATAGTAGAGCATAAAACACACAAAAATCCCTACTCATATGAAGTCTATTCTAGAGATTGCTTTGTGAAAAGGTGATTTAGAAGTCTGGTTATAGTTTCAGTCTGTCTTTTGTTTCAGTGATTATCATAGTTTAAATTGGTGCATGGTGAAGATATATAGTAATTAAATTGAGAGTCCAACCACTATGGAAAGTGGTGTGGAGGACCCTCAAGTTAATGAAAATGGAACTACCATTTGACCCAGCAATTGCTCTTTTGGGAATCTACCCAAAAGAGACCTCAATGTGGGTACAAAGGGACACCTGTGCCCGGATGTTTACTGCAGCACAATTTATAATTGCAAGGTCATGGAAACAACCTAAATGCCCCAAAACGAATGACTGGATGAATGAAATGTGGTATATATATATACATGATGGAATATTACTCATCAATTAAAAATGACAAATTCGACGATTTTATAACAACATAGATGTATTTAGAAGAAATCATATTTAGCAGAAACAAGCCATAAAGAAAAAGACAGAAACCAAATGGTTTCACTAATATATGGGATATAGTGAAAAAAATAAACAAAAGCCTTGAGGAAAAGTCAAAACAAGCTAAGCACCAAACTGAAGCGTACAACTTTGAGCAGGAGGGAAAGGGGGAGAAGGGGGGGGGGCCAAATCCCTGAGATTACAATGTTGTGAAATTTATATATAAATTTTTTTTTTAAATTGAGAGAATTATATTGTTGGTTATGTGTCAGTAATAGTCCTCAGTTTCTTCCAGTAATTAAGGATAGGTTTTTAATGAAATTTGTGATGCTAAATTGCCAAATTGTTCTTGCAAAATCATTATATTATGGTTTGTGTATATGTGTTTAATATTTTCAAAATTCAGTCAAACTTCATATTTGAACAGATTAGAAATTTTCAAGTTGGTGTTCAGATGAAGTAATCTTTTAAAGTAGGCACATTTTAAACATTCACATTTGTGAAAGCAACAGCTTGCCAGCTGTTATCAACTCATTGAAATACAGTTTAATTACTGTACCTTTATAAACATAGGCACTGCAGACCATGTGGTCTGAGCTTACCGGAGCTGTTGTAAATAGCAAAAGCAGAGATAATGTATAAACAAATGCTTAGAGGGTCAGTGTCCCAATAAAACTATTTATAAAAAGAAGCATTTGACTATGAACCTAAACTGCTCTAAGAAGATATTCTATTGAAAAGTATTGCATGGAAAGTATGAGTTTTATGTAGCAGCTTCACTTTAGTGTTGCTGCTGAAGATTCATAATCTGAATCTAAATCATTAGATAAAATGCAAGTAAGGGACTGTCTACAAGGTAATTGACAGGTAATCTTCAAAATTGTCAAGTTCCGGAAAGTTAAGACACAAGGTCCTGTGCATTTGGTGTGGTATGGCTGTAGACCCATGAAAATAAAATGTAAGGAATTATTCCAAACTGAAGTCAAATGTGACAGCCAAATGTAACACATGGTTCTAACCCAGTGCAGCATCCTGGATAAGGTGAGAGTTTTATACTAGGAGTGTTCAAATGTTTATAATATTCTAATGTTCCTGATGGTGATGGCTGTATTATGTCTCATAGTTTGTTGGACATCGGTCATCTGAAAGTGTTTAGAGGGATAGAGCCGCATACGGGCAGTCTGCTCTCAAATGACCCTGGGGGCGAGGATTCTTGTATTATTTTTATTTTTTATTATTAATAATTTTATTTATTTTTATTCTTTAGATTACAACCTCAGTAAATGGTTTTTGGGATACCTCCCTCTCCCTCCTCCTTCTGATGCCCCCTCCATTCTCTCAAACCCTGTTCTTTGTTGTTTGCTAGTCTGTGTTAAGTCCATTAGTCTCTTTCTTTCCTGTGGCAGTGTTCTTTATTTGGGTGAGGGACTGTGTTCTTGTAACCAGGTGAACCTTGCTGGCAGGTTTTCAGTCTTAAGTTTGCATTGGGCAGCCAGTCTATTTTTATTTGTCGTCTGTCCATGCTTCCTCAACGGAGACTTTCTTCTCTAAGTCCATCTCTGTTGTTTTGATGCTCTTTACTTTATGGTTCTGGTATCAAATTTGAGGGGTCTCACCCCCAGCAGTGTTGGTGAAGAAGTTTCTCTGTGGATACAGGCATCTGTGGATGGCCATTGTAGATCGTCTCCTCTGCCTCACTTTGTAGCTTGCTGTGGGGTTGATAACCCCCAGTCTTGGGTCTTCCTCTCCTTTCCCATAATGTGGGGGCGGGGCACATTGCTCTCATAGAAGCCATCTCCAAAATGAAGTCTTGGGTCTTCCAGACCTGGTGAGCGCATAGGTGTGCTTCATGACATTGTGTTTCTACCGTTGTTTCTCCTGTCTTGCATGCACTGATTCTCTCCATTGTCCATCTGCTGTGTCCAGCTCAGGCTTGTGGGCTGGATATTTACCTGGTGCCACACCCATTCTATGATGGGGTTTGTGTTATGTATGTTCTTGGCGTCTCCAAGATTAGCTGGAGTGAGAGCGAAATGGAAGGGGCATTTCCACACCCCCTTACCTGTGCACTGGTACCTCTCTGCATGGGGTGGGGTCCAAATGGCCAAGCATGCACCCTCCCATGTCCCCCTTGGGCTGGGTGAAGCATGACTTCGCCAATCCGGGCTGCAGATGGCTGCTCCGTGCACAATCATCTGCTGGTGGATGGGGCTAAAACTCCACCCTACCCCCCTTCCTGGGCTCACCAGGCATGGAGGGGGTTACCTGGGGGTCTTTGCCACCTTTGCTCCCTGCTGGCAAGGGAGTTCTGACTGGCTCAGGACCCTAGGTAGGCAGACAGCTGTTAGGAGGCTGCCCGCTGGCAGGCGGGACTCTTTTGTATTATGATTGCACAAATTTTCTATAAATTTGAAGTTATATTAACAGCAAACAAAGCAGATGTATTACAGAAGGAAAAACAGGCTACTTTGATGCTAGTCTTCTAGATTGAAGTTTTTTTGGTATTAGTGTTTTCACGTACATTCTTTAATAAACTCAATTGTCAAAAAACTATGTAGAGATTTACTTGAGATTACTTTGAGTGGGATATGGTTCCTCTTTCTCTTCTGTCTTTTAAAGACTTTATTTTTATAAATTGAACCATACTAATGACATCTGATAGCTATGAAGTATCCAGCCATTTTTGCCACATAAGCTTCAAATATAGTGATATCTCCAGGTGCCTACCCTGGAATCCTTTTTTTCTCCCTAAATCCAGATAACTCCATCATGCTATAAACATAGTTTTTCATGTTTGGAAAACAAATTTTAATTTTACCTTTTGTGTGTTATTTTAACCATTTCACCATAGTAAAAACAAGTATTTTTGGAATAACATGGATTTCACTATTAAAAAGCCTCAGTAGGAGCTTCTAAACACATATCATTAGAATCAGATAAATTATGAGCTTTGATCCGATATTCCATTACTTTAAAGGTAACTTAAGAAATAGAAGTTTTTCAAACAAACATTAAAAAAATTCTTAAACTGTCAGCAGAACTGAAATATAGATCAAGAGTGGGGTGGAAATTGGGAGTGGGAGGGATACAAAAGATTAAGATGATGGCACACAGGTGACACAGTGGTGAGAGATCCCAGGACTAACAGTAATGTAAAAAATAAATAATTTTTTGGAAAAAGGGAACAAATGAATAAGTTGACTTAGTCATTTAAAAAAGGAAATAGAAGTTTTCGTGTTCTGGGTACTTAGGTTTAAAAATGTCTTAATTCTAATTATTTCATATTGTGGTTTTATAATTGTTGATCTGAATTTTAGCATTCAGAATTCTTAGAATTTAGGAAAGATCATTCCTGCATAATCTAAATTTACATAATTGACCATTTAATCTGATATTTCTTCCATAATATTTGTGACTTCACCTTAAGTGAAGTAAACAAAATAGTATCATGTCTTTTCAGATAAGATTTTGCCTCAAACCAGACTTACATGGCAAAAACTTCAATTTTTTGATCTTCTTATATTTTGATATTATGACTATTGGCACATGCCTTAAGGAACAACAGTGCTGAACCATTTACAAAATATGTTGAAGATTGTTGGCTCAGTTACCTTTCTTTTGTAATACAACCTCCTGGATGTTCTCGGGGCATGATGAGACTGCCCAGAATAAAGACATACAACCCCACTTCTCTCAGGGATGGACATATGTGATCAAGTGACTGGTTTCTGACCATTGACATAAAGTAGAAATGATTTGTGAAACTTCCAGTAAGGGCTCTGAGAGTAGTGGAGGATTGCATCCCTTAACTTGTAATAACTCTACCTCCTCAAAATCTGGCAGGATGCCTATTGCTGGATAATTTTGGAGTTTCAGTGGCAGCTCTGAATTGCTTATCTCCATATCATCTCTTACATCATTAGGGATTAATTTCTTTCTTAACTGTTATTTTGGGTTTTCTGTCATTAGTAGTCATACCTAAATTTAATTAATACATAATTAGAGGTAAATCCACATTAGAGTTTTTCATTTCATTTGCCTTCTTCCCAGGTGTGGTTACAATGTTATCATTTTCTTCCATGAAGCTAAGTACTCCTAGGAGTAAAAATAAGTTAAAAACTCTGCTGTTTCCTTGTTGTTCATGTACAATTACATGAATCATGTCAATCTCTGATTTCTTTTCAGGGACCTTAGGAAATTATATATTTTGTATTTAATGTTTAAGGTAAAACTTAAATGGTACTTATAAATCTGCCTACCTAAAAATGATGTAAACTAAATACATTTCAGTGTCCTGAAAGTAAGTGAACAGTGAAAGCATTACTTTCCACCTCTCTCAGATTGCCCATTCTTCCTTCCCCTTAGGATTTCTCAAATTCCTCATATGCTGTGTACATTTGACAGAGACCCAGTGAGGATACCAGTACTATTCCACATGTTGGCTGCTAGTGAAAGAAATTAGAAGTCTTATTTCTTTCTTATTTTTTAAGATTAGAAACACATGTACAGGGAGACTGTGATTGGCACGCACCCGGCCTCCAGCTGGCAGCTGCACCAATTGCACACCCACTGAGCACCCTCTGCTGTCAAGCTGACTGGTAAGAGGGCCTGGGGGCTGGCCCGGGAGACCCTGACCAGCCCGAGAGACCCCGACCAGCCCTGGGTGTAGGACAACTACTGGCCCTGGGAGACCCACATGGGAGTAGCCATTGCTCCCGCAAGAGCTGACTCTGCCCCGCAAGCACTGGGCTCCTTCCACTCTCATTTCTGTAGGGGGAGGGGCCTAGGCGCTGGCTTGGGAAACTCCAGCCAGCATTGGCCTGTGGGGGCCGCGTGTGTCCTGATGTGCACGTGCCCGCAGCTGCCATCCGGTCCCCAGCACTGAGCACCATCAAGCTGACTGGTAAGAGGGCCTTGGGGGCTGGCCCAGGAGATCCCGACCAGACTGGCACATGGGCAAGAAAAGACTCTGGGTCAGGGAAAATGGGATGGGGGGGGGGTCTTGCCAGTTCACTCACACTCCACTTAGTCCTCAGGAGAAATACGAAAACTTTGCAAACAGCAACATAGAACACGTGAGGGACCAGATAAGGATCCTGCCAATACAACTGGGCAGGATATAGGAGAAGGACTATTATAGAACATAATGGACTGGAAAAACAACCATAATGAAGACCCATCACAAAAGTGTGCCTACAAACTCATCAGGAATGGATGAACCAAGACCCCATTTCGGGATATGTCACCCAAGAAAACAAGGAGCCCCTCCCCACATCGTGGGAGAGGAAACCCACAGAGTTGGGGAACTGGCTCCACAACAAATCTGCAAAGGGAAAGAGTGGAGATCATCCACAAAGGCCATTGGTGGCTGCCTACCCTCACTGAGAAACCTCATTACAGAAAATGACTCAGAGCAAGGCCCCCCCAAGCCAGAGGCAGAGGCCCCCCAAGGCAAAGATACAGGGTGAAGAGGAGGCAAAGGATATACTGAGAGAATAGATTGGAACGGGCAGCCAGCAATGAGAAGACATTGTTAAACCTCAAATGAGCACGGACAGGCTACCCAATGCAAAGCTAAGACTACAATCCTTCACGCACAGAATCCTGTGTACCAGAAACACAGTCCCTCACCTGTCAAATAGACACAACTACAGAAAAGGAAGAGAGACCTATGAACTGAACATAAATCATCAAACAATGAGAGAAATCTGAGTGAACGGACAGACAGTAGTGGTTGGGGGGCAGGGAGAGAAGGCATCCCAGAAACCATTTATCTATGTAAGAAGTTTTTTTAAAAATGAATAATAAGAAAAAAAAGTACATATATATTCTAATTTTTTCCCATACTCCAGTGATTTTATGTTCATCTGGGGTATTTATAAACTTGCTCTTAAGATCACTGGTCCAGGAGAATGCATTAAAAACTATGAAGCTAGAATAATGTGACTTTTAGAATAACCCAGGCTGGTATCCTGATGTCCTCAATTGAATAAGAGAAACAGAAAAGTGGTTGAATTTTGAATATGAAGGAAGTATAGAAAAAATACATATATGAAAAGTACATAAAAAGTTAAGGAGGAACATCAAGATTAACTGAAGCTCGGGTGTAGGTACCTAAGCCTCAGCAAATGATGAAATCAGTCATTGAAATCAGGAATTTAGGAGAAAGAACACGTTAATAAAATTATTTTGAGTTTAAATTTAAAAATCTATATAATCTCTATCCTTATGGGGCTTAATCTGTGAATTCTGGAACTATCCTATATGTAACTCAGCTATGAAGGTGTACTTTGGAAATTTACCATACTAGTTAATTCAACTAGTTATCCCTCAGATCAAAATATTCCTTCATAATCTGTGGGTATCCCAGATATGTTGTATCCTTGTAACTAAAATGTTGAGTATACATTATGTAGGCATAGCCTAGTTTTGGAGTTTCATGGGTTCGTATTTAAATTTTAGTTTATTTGTGTGACCTTGGAATGTTACATACATTTAGGGGATTCACTTAATGTCTCCTAAAAAATTTAAATGCAGAATAATAATTCCTACCTATTCCCAGCACTTTATTGAGGACTAGAAGATAATTTTTGCAATATTTATCATAGAACCTTAGCTATTTAAGTCTTTAAATATTTATTTCACTTCTGTGTCATTAGCTTATCAGAAGACTCTTTTTCCAAGAAGTCTGACTTGTCCTTACCTGCACATCTTTATGGAGGCTCTGTTCAGATTCCCATGCTTATGGGGGAGCATCTGTTGTTGCATATACCTCTGAAGTCATGTGCAAAATTCCAGAAGTTTGTAAATACTGAAAGGGTCTCAAGGCTCCCGGTTTATCTACGTTTTGCCAGTCTGAAAATGATGGGTTTCGGTTACAGAAGTGTCAGAAAAACTAAAGTCCTCAGAGGCTAACCGGTGACAGGATGTAATGCTGTTGATTAATATTAGCCCCTTTCTGGGTTTTTATTATGTTTATAAAGCACAGTGAAAATAAGATAAAAATTTGATTTGTGTTGCCAATAAGTTTTCTTTCAGTGTAGGAAGGGTTTTTTGTTTTTCATTATCAAGTTTCTTATTCAATAATATTTGGGGGGGTGGATTTTTTGCAATGCATGATTGTATAATTGCTGATTCCCATGGCAATAATGTTTTTAAGGAAGGACCTACTATGTCAGGCACTAGCTTAGGTAATGGAGATAGAATGGTAAAACAAGGGATGATTTCCTACTCTCATGATTACTGTAGTCTCTAGAGAGAGTCCTAAGGCATGTGTGAAAGTGAGCCGTGTGTCTGTCTTTTGGTAGAAAGAATGGCAAGTTAATATATATATATAATATTTAATATAAAATAACAATAGGTCATTGTAAGACTTTCATTTTGAGTAACATGGCAAGTCTTCTCAAAAATGAATATATTTTATGGGTAGAGCTAACAAATTTGCCAGCACATTAGATCTGAACTTTGAAAGAGGAGGAGTCAAGAATATCTCTAGGAGTTTTTTTTTTTTTTTTTTCATGTGACTAGATATATTTTT